>JAOXJP010249911.1:0-22111 GCA_025762735.1 Platanus orientalis
GATCCCCCTCTTATGGTGCCAATTGCAACAAAAAAAGGGGGGGTGGGGTGGGGTAGGACTCACTTGAAGGGTGGGGTCATCTAGTGGTCAATGATGCATCGAAGGCTGGTGCATCTTCAAGCTAAGCTCTGTTCAGTTCAGCAATTTAGATTTCTCTCTCCCCCACTTTTCCTCCCTCCCTTACCCTCTGTCACTCACCATTGTCCCAATCCCTGCTCCATTAAAAAAAAAACATTTTGTTCTCGTCTTTTGATTTTGAATAGGGTTGGTTCAACTCATCCAATTTTCGTTTTTTTTTTTTTTTTGTGTGTGGAAAACACCATGATTTCTTGTAATCTATTAAATCTCTCATGACCCAGGTGATCATCTCATGGTGACGTAGCAGAATAGCAAAGAGAAGAACACATTGTCCTCCCTTGGTGAGAAAATCTTAGAATCTATTAAAAAGAAGAGAAAACTCTTTATGAAATATTATTAATCAAAAACTAAATTGCCCTGAGGGCTACAATGCTCTTAAATAGATAATGAAACCTTAATTCTTGTTAGGCACGAAATTAGGCTAATTTGAGAAATTGTACCAAAAATAGTAAAATTGAGATAATAACAAAATCAAATCTTACGATCTCTAAGAGACATCCTAGAACAAATGGGATATTATTCCGACTTCTAAATAAAAGTTTATAGCAAAAAGGAAAGTTAGTAAAAATAGAAAAAACGCTGATTCGAGGGCCTTCGAAAGAATTTGTACAAAAAGTGGCAGTGCTCATGGCGAAACTATGAGTTTTGATCCTTGCGACGATTCCCTTCAGCTCACCAAATTTCATGTAATTCTGTCGTCGAGGCTCATGATTTCTACTAGTACTTTTTGGCCTTCTTGTGTGCTGACTTTGGTCGGTCCTTTTGTGCAAGGAAATTCTGTGTTGTCCGTTCTATATCAGTCCTCCCCACTTGGAAAGAACTTGACCTCGAGTTAGGTTTTGGGTAACTAGGTTTATCAGGCGAGTGGTACTCGAACACGTCAAACACATTGAAAGTAGGGAAAATAGCCATATCATTTGGAAGATCAACAATATACGAATTATTATTAATCTTCTTGACAATTTGGTAAAGACCATACTTCTTATCCTTCAGCTTATTGTAAGTGTCCACAAGAAACCTCCCCTTTCGTAGATAGATCATCACCAAATCTTCTTCATTGAAGATCTTCTCTCGCCTTTTCTTATCAGCCGCTTCTTTATATTTGGCACTAGATTCTTCAAGCTGTTTCCGCATCTCCTCTTATATGTCTTGAATCCTATTTGCCATATTTTCAGTTGCAATACTCATTCTAGGAAACTTAGGTAGTGGTACTAAATTCAATGCATGTTTTGGTGAACAACAGTAAACAATTGAGAAAGGGGATTTCCCTGTCAATTTATTCTCCATACTATTAAAAGCGAACTCTGTTTGTGCCAGTGCTAAATCCCATTGCTTCGGCTTTCCCCCAGAAATACAACAAATAAGGTTATCCAAGGTCCGGTTCACCACCTTAGTTTGACCATTAGTCTATGGATGATTTGTGTTTCTATAATCTAGAGATGTGTCAAACGGTTTCCACAAAGTCTTCCAAAAATGGGAAAGAAACTTCGTGTCACGATCTGATGTGATGAATTGAGGCACTCCATGCAAACGGACAATCTCTTTAAAGAACAAATTGGCCACATGTGTAGCATCCAACGTCTTCTTGTAAGGAATAAAATAAGTCATTTTCGAATACCTGTCAACTACCACAAAAATAGAGTCCATACCTTGCTGAGTCCACGGAAGACCCAATATAAAGTTCATAGAAAGATCCACCCACCCAAGGCAACGCTGGAATTGGTAAAGGTAGGTACAAGCATGTATTTTGAGATTGACATTTTTCCGTTTGACAAATTGGGCACTTGCCAACATGATTTCCCACATCCCTTTTCAGCTGAGTCCAATAATATCGCTCTTCAACCAAGGTCACTGTCTTGTCTTACCCCAGATGTCCATCCAAACCACCACCATGCAACTCATAGATTATTTGTTCTTTTAGTGAATTTCTTGGGATGCACAATTGATTACCACGAAATAGGTATCCATTCTTAACCAACGTACCTTCTACCGACCTTCCATTCTAGCACTTAGCTCAAATATTCCAAAAGTCATCTTTTTCATACAACTCCTTCAGGCAGTCAAAACCAATAACCTCAGTTCACAATGTTATTAACAAGGACGCGCGTCGACTTAATGCATCGGCGACCTTATTCTGTTGGCCTGACTTGTGCTTCAGTGAGAAGGAGAACTTCTGAATGTAAGAAACCCATTTGGCATGCATTCGGTTGATGTTATTTTGACTGTTAATGAATTTTAATGCTTGGTGGTCTGTATATAACACAAACTCATGTTGAATCAAGTAATACTCCCAATGTTTTAAGGTACGAAAGACTGCATAAAACTCCAGTTCACATGTCGAATACTTCTTGCGCCTCTCACTAAGCTTTTTATTGTAAAACGCCACTGGGCAACCCTCCTATGACAATACAGCACCTACCCCCACAATGGAAGTGTCACACTCTACTTGGAAGAGTTTCTCAAAGCTCGGCAATGCTAAAACTGGTGCAGTGGACAACTTCTCCTTAATCAAAACAAAACTCTGCGAAGCTTCTTCTTCCCACTAAAACTTTATTTTATTCATGCATTCAGTGATGGGTGCAACAATACTACTGAAATTCCTAACAAACCTCCTATAGAAGGTTGTCAGGCCATGAAAGCTGCGACCTTCACTTACTGTTTTAGGAGTTGGCCATTCACGGATTGCACTCACCTTCTCCTCATCAACTTGAATGCTCTCAACACTCACTATAAACCCCAAAAATAATAAACTGTCGGTTATGAAATTATATTTCTTCAAATTGAGACACAGTTTATTTTTCTGCAATATTGCTAGAACCTCCCTCAAGTGTGCCATATGTTCAGCCTTAGTCCGACTGTATATTAGGATGTCATCAAAGTAGACGACGATAAATTTGCCATTGAAAGGTTTTAATATCTGATTCATCAGCCTCATGAAGGTACTCGGAGCGTTGGATAGTCCAAAAGGCATCACCAACCACTCATATAGACCCTCTTTAGTTTTGAACGCAGTATTCCATTCGTCCCCAGGCTTCACACGAATTTGGTGGTACCTACTCTGAAGGTCCAACTTTGTAAAAATCTTTGATCCATTCAACATATTTAACATGTCTAGCCGCGGTATGAGAAACCTTTATTTAACTGTTATTTTGTTGATGGCTTGGCTATCTACGCACATTCGCCAACTATCATATTTCTTCAGAATCAATAGAATGGGTACAACACAATGACTCATGCTCTCCTGAATCAACCCCTTTTGCACAAGATTGTCCACTTACTCCTGTAAAATTTGGCTTTCTTTTGGACTCATCTGGTAGTGTGAGAGATTAGGCAGATTGAAACCTGGTACCAGGTCAATGTGTTGTTGTATGTCCCGCAACGAAAGTAAATTATGAGGTAGTTCTTCTGGAGTGACCTCCTTAAACCCATCAAACATTAGTTGCAATTTCTCCAGAATCACAACGGGTTCTACTTGCACCACTCCTTGCATGACTAAGACATGAATCACACCTATATCTTCCACTTCTGTTCTAAAGTCTTTGTTTTCAGAAAGAAGAAAAGATTTTTCCCCCACTTTCGAAGCTTCGGGTGAATCATCCTCCCTAAGAGGTACTAAAGTAATTTTCTTCTCCCCTTTGTTGAATATATAAACATTGTGTCAACCCTTATGCATAGCATCAACATTGGATTGCCACAGTCTCCCCAAGATCATGTGACAGACATCCATCTCCACCACATCACACACAATCTCATCAAGATAATTTTTTCCAATGGAGAAGGGAAAACGACAAGTACGTTTTACCTTTGACTCAACGCCCTTTTTTAATTCAATCAATACTATACAGCGAGGGGTGCTTCTCTGTCTTTAGGATAAGTTTTGAAACCATGGCTTGAGACACAATATTCTCAGTGTTGCCACTATCAATGATGACATCACAGACTTTCCGGTTGACAGTGCATCTAGTGTTTAAAATACTATGCCTCTGCAGATGTCCCTCTCTCTTTGGTGCTAATAATAACCTTCTCACCACAAGAGTGTGAGAGATCTCCATCGTCTGGTCCGGTCACATCATTGCATCATCCTCTAGTTCGACATCCTCTGTCTGCTCTTCCTCATTAACCTCATCGCCCTTCACTAAGTTTGTCCGTTCTCCTTCGTGGACATTGGTTTGAACGATGTCTAGGCACTCCACATCGATAACACTTGTCAACTGTGGGTTACTCATAAGGATTAGGATTAGGATTTCGAGCTGTGTTTGCTATCGGACCACTACTGTTGCTCACTTCTCAATTTATAGCAACTAATCATGGCAAAGTCACAGAATGTTTTCCCTTATTCGACGCAGTGCGCGAAGATTCAAGAGAACTTTTGTTTGTCACCTAATTCCTTGTATGGGTTCGATCCAGCGGTACTTTTGCTCTCGTTGCTGAATTAATAACCTCTATAATAGAGAATATGGCTTGTAGGGACACTCGATCCTGGGTGGCCACACGTAATCTTCCAATAAACCATGTGACCTGTTGTGCCTCAGTTTCTGATAACTCATTGCGTGCTTGGAATCATTGGAATTCCTCCATATATGCCACTATAGTTCGACTTCCCTGCCTACAGTTTTGATACTGTTGGAAAAATGTTTGTTCATAGTTTTGTGGTAAAATTCTAACCCGCAACATGCGCTTCATCTTCAGCCAAGATTGCATTGACGCTTTTCCTGTCTTGCGCAATTAAGATGGGTTTGTTCCCACTAGGCAGATGCTCCCCTAATTAACTTATAGGTCACTAGTTTGACCTTCTGCTCTTCTGGAACCTTCATGTAATCAAAGAACCTCTCCACACCAGCTTGCCAATCAAGGGAATATTCGATGTGAAGATGACCATTAAAACTGGGCAGGTCCATCTTCATTCGATATTCGCTTTGATCCCCTCAACCACCATATCCCCTGAAATCTTGGCCTCCACAGCCACCATGACCCCTAAATCCCTGACTTCTTCGTCCATGATTATCTCAACCGTCTCTATGCCCCAAAAATTCTCCTTCGGCGTACTCTTCTTCATCACTAGACGGTTCTTTATAGATTCGTTGCCTATTTTGTTTATTCGGAGCACGATCACGATGGGCTTGCTGACTGTTGTGATTCTTACCGTCTCCACGAAGCTTAATTTCCAACGTCAACCTAGTGACTGCTGTCTACAAATCACGCAATACTTGTTGGTTGTCACGCTGGAAATTTTTCAAAGTTGACTCTCAAAAGGGCCACTCCCTCATGATCATCGTCGTCAGAGAAATTTCCTTCATTTTGTGAGTTAGCTATCGAACCCAGGCTTGCTAACTAGGCTATGATACCAACTGACGCAACGGAATAGCAAGGAGAAGAACACGTTGTCCTCCCTTAGTGAGAAAACCTTAGAATCCACTAAGAAAAAGAGAAACTCTTTCTGAAATATCATTAATAAAAAACTAAATTTCCCTGAGGGCTACAATGCTCTTAAATAGATAACAAAACCCTAATTCGTGGTAGGCACGAAATTAGGCTAATTTGAAAATTTTACCAAAAATAGTAAAATTGAGATAATGGCAAAATCAAATCCTAAAATCTCTAAGAGACATCCTAGAACAAATGAGATATTATTCTGACTTCTAAATAAAAAGTTATAGCGAAAAGGAAAGTTACTAAAAATAGCAAAAACATTGATTTGAGGGCCTTAACGAAGGAATTTGTGCGAAAAGTGGCGGTGCTCATGACGAAGCTATGAGTTTTGATCCTTGCGACGATTCCCTTTAGCTCACTGAATTTCATGCAATTCTATCGTCGCGGCTCAAGATTTGTACTAGTATTTTTTGGACTTCTTATGTGCTGATTTCCGTCGATCCATCTATTCAAGGAAAGTTTATGCTGTCCGTTCTACATCACATGGCCATAAGCTCCATTTTTCCCCTTTTATATTCAACTATCAATTTATTGTTTCAAGAACTAGAAGAGAAGATCTTGTTCTCATGTGAGATTATATTGGGAGAACAGGCAGATTATCTCTGATCAATTTTCTCATATGCTCTTCATGAGAAATAAAAAACGGAAGAAAGATGGGTAGTTGTTGGTGTTATGGAGGAATAAACAGAGGAAGAAGGTGGGAAAACTAAAATGAACACACAACCCTTTTTTTTATATTGTAAAGCAAAAAGTCATGGTAACTTTAGTCTAACCATGTTTGAGCACATTGCTAACATGCCATTAAAAAAATTTAGCAAGCCGAGCTTTTAGCAAGTTGATTTTAGTGAAGCTCGGTTTAGGCTCGTTTAGAAAACAAGCTCAAATCCAGGCTCAGGATCGGTTCGGTGTGCTTAAAATGAGGCTAAAGCTTGGCTCATGATGAGCCGAGCTTCAAGCTGAGCTAGATTGGCTCGTTGCCACCCTTAGCTTCAGTGGTGGTGGCTAGAAGATCCTCTTGAATGCTCACATGCTGTCCCAACTTCTTTTTAAGGCAGGAGACAGGAAAGACAAGTTGTATTTTTGAACTTGCTGGCAAGGTGAGCTTATAGGCTACTTGACCAATCCGTTGGATTATTTGGAAAGGTCCAAAGTATTGTGGGGCCAGCCTCATGGATCCATGAAAATCCACTGTCGTTTGGTGATAAGGCTGCAACTTAAGATAGACTTGATCGCCTACCTCGAACTCTCTTTTAGACCTGTGTGCATCGGCCAAGTGCTTCATTATTTCTTAAGCAACTAATAAGTTCTCTTTTAAGAGGGATAATATGTTGTCTCTACTACGCAACTCCTCAACTACTTGCACCTTCGTAGTTCCTGGAACATATAACATTACTTGAGGAAGAGATACTCCATACACTGCTTCATAAGGAGTAAGCAATGTTGAATAGTGAAAGGTGGTGTTATACCACCATTCAGCCCATGGTAGCCACTTAACCCATTCTTTAGGCTTCCAGTTCCCACTAGAAAAAAAATGTAAATAAGTTTCAAGGCATTTATTAACAACCTCAGTTTGGCCGTCGGTTTGTGGGTGGTATGCCGAACTCATACGCAAATGAGTTCCCTGAAGGCGGAACAATTCTTGCCAAAAAAGACCCGTAAAAGTGGAATCCATGTCACTAATTATCTATTTTGGCATTCCATGTAATTTAAATAAATGCTCTACAAATAATTGAGCAATAATGTTTGCCATGTAAGGATGGGTTAGAGCCACAAAATGAGCATACTTTGAGAGCCTATCAACCACAACCAAGATGACACTTTTACCTTGAGATTTGGGCAATCCTTCAATGAAGTTAAGGGATATATCTGTACAAATCATGTCTAGTCTTGGCAAAGGTTAAAGAAGGCTAGGCGGGGCCACATTTCAGTTTTGTGGCGTTGGCAAGTATCATATTCTTGAACATGCTTCCTTACATCCTTTCTCATTCCATGCCAATAAAAATTTGGGCCACTCATTTGAATGTTTGATGAATGTCTCCCAACTGGACTCACATGCATTTCCTTTAGAATCAACTGCCTCATGTTGGATGAAGAACTAAGTAAAAGTGTTCTCTTGCAATAGAGAAATCCATCATGCATTGAGTATTTTGAGGAGACCAATTGTCCATTTTCCCAACTTAGTAATTTTTCTTGAATCTACGAGTCATTCACATACTCCTTCTGCACTTCTTCTAACCAAGCAACAGTAGGAAATAAGATTACATGGAATAAGCATACATCTAGCACTCTGGAAAGGGCATCTACTACCTTATGTTCCTTTTCCTTTTACTCGATCACATAATTGTAACCAAGTAACTTAGCAAGCCATTTTTGTTTAAGCATTGGTGGCGATACGTTACTCCAAGAGGTACTTCAAACTCCACTGATCTGTTTTGATGATAAACTGACGGCCGAAGAGATATGATCACCACTTTTGAACGCCTATAATGAAGGCCAAAAGCTTTTTTTTTTTTTTTTTTTTTTCATATGTTGATAGGTTAAGACTCCTTCCCTACAAAGCTCGGCTAAGAAAAAAAATGGGTCTGCCTTCTTGCATCAACACCCCCTCTATTCCCACTCTAGAGGCATCACATTCCACAACAAATTTCTCGATGAAGTCAAGAAAGGCCAGAACTGGAGCCTGCGTCATTGTTTTTTTAAGACTCTGAAAGGCTTACTCAGCACCTTCTGATCATCTGAAAGAATTCTTTTTAAGGAGTGTTGTTAATGGAGCAGCCACCTTCTCATAATTTTTAATAAATTTCCTATAATACCTGGTCAATCTTGGAAATCCAAGCAACGCCTTAGGTGTTCTTGGTTGTGGCCAATTCAAAATGATGGGAATTTTATTGGGATCCATGGCCACTCCATTGTGAGAAATGATATGGCCAAGATATTCAATCTCCTTTTGCCCGAACCTGCACTTTGACATCTTTGCATATAATTTGTGAGTCACAAAATGTCTAGGGCGATTTTTAAATGAACTAAGTGTTCTTCTCATGTCTAGCTATAAACCAAGATATTATCAAAAGCTACCAATATGAACTTTCGTAGGTGAGGCCTGAATATCTCATTCGCGAGACTTTGAAAAGTTGAAGGTGCATTAGTGAGGCTAAAGGACGTTATTAAAAATTTGTAATGGCCTTCATGAGCCCTAAAGGCAGTTTGCGGAATGTTCTTCGTATACTAAGATCTAGTGGTATCCAGATCGAAGATCAAGCTTAGAATAATAACATGACCCATACAATTCATCTATAACAAGAATGGAAAGCTTATCTTTCACAGTCTCCTGATTGAGTGCTCGATAATCCATAGAAAGGTGCCAACTACCATCATGCTTGTGGACTAACAACACTGGAGATGAATAAGGGCTTACACTAGGCCTAATTATTCCCATTTCCAACAACTCATGAACAATCCGTTCTATCTCTTCTTCTTTTTTTGAAAATGAGGATAACGGTATGGCCTAACATTGATTGGGCTGCTTCATTTTGTTTGTATAATCTTGTGATCACGTGCTCTAGCTAGGGGTAGGCCTTGAGGCTCGGAGAACACGTCCTCACACTAGTTTAGCAAATCCTTGAGCTGCATATCGTTTGGTGATTGAGGGATGTCCTTTCAAGCTGAATAGTTGTAAGATCATACCATTCCCATTCTTTCTTATGCTCTTCGCCATTCATTGGCTGTCAACTATCTCCATGATTGTCATCGGCACCCCATTAAGGGTATACTCCTTCCCATTAAGAGAAAACCGCATCCACAATTGAGTGAAATCCCAAAGAATTAGGCCTAAGGTTCACAGCCAATAAGCTCCCAATACAACATCACATCCTCCAAGAGGTAAGAGATAAAAATCAGTTTGGAGTGAGTCCCTAGATGATTACAGAAACTCCTTGACTTTTTCCTTCACTTGCCATTTTGTCTCCATTGGCTACCATAACCTGGAAGTGATCTCCTGGTACCATCTTGATGTCATTTTCCTTGGCAATCATTGGGTCCAGAAATTATGGGTGCTCACTGAATCATTCAAAACTGTAATGATTTGAGTCCCCAATTTCTCTTTTACCCTCATAGTTTGTTAGGTTGGAGCTCCGGCAATGGTGTGTAGCAAGATCTACGATGCTTCATCATGTTGTTCCGCGTCATCTCCTTGGTCATCTGCATCAGGCTGCTCTTCATTCTCCTCCGGCCAACTTCCTTCAATTAAGAATAGCTTTTGAGTTTTACAACGATGGCTGAGGTGGAATTTCTCATTGCAGTTATAGCAGAGTCCCTTCTCGTTCCATCCCTTTGCTTCCATTGGGGTCAACCTTTTAATGGTAGGTGTAGGTGAACCTCTCTTCTTGGAAGTTCATGGCTGTAGGGTTCTTAAAGTTCTCTGGACAGACTTGTCTCCTTCTTGAATTGAACTTTTCTTCCTACAGACAAGCAAGCCCAATGGCAATCATGTGAGACATAGGATGGAACAGTTGAACGTCCATTCATATATCTTCCTTAAGCTCGCAAACAAAGCAACGCTCACAAACAAAGCAACTAATAAGGAAATACTCTATTAGACCTTCTATTTGGTTGGCCAGCTTTTTGAACTAGGATTGATACTCGCGTACAATGGAACTTTATCTCAGTTTGTTGAGACTACTTGCATAATCTCAGTGGGACCAAATCAGGTAACATAGTTGTTACAAAATTAGCCCATGTGGTGTGCTTTGGGATTTCTCTAACAAACAATACCATTGAAGAGCTTCTCCTTCCAAATGAAAGGAAGCTATTGTTATTCATTGTTCAGATATGGTATGGTGGAATGAAAAAAAATGCTCAGCACGGTATATCCATCCAAAGTTGTCACCACTCTCAAAGCAAGGGAAGTCAAGCTTTTTTTTTCTTCTTTTTGATATCGAGGTATCCAAGCCTCTTAGAGCACCTGACTAAGTCCTTAAGGCACAGAAGACTCCTTGCCTCTCCCATGCACCGGATAAATCATGTTTTTTACACCCAGGCAAGTGGCCCCAAGGGGGTAGGTTTTGAACTCAAGACCTCCACTTCCTGAGGCATGATCCTAGCCAACTGCGCTACTCCTTGGGGTTAGGGGAAGTCAAGCTTGATGGTTCATCCTTAGAGTGAACCCAATGTGTCAATGTGAGAAGTCCAGGAGTTTTCTCAACTTTGGTAAATCGTCGTTGTGGTGACAGTCCTTCATGGCTTTCCCCAGGTTTATCTTGAGCACCTCCTGCCAATTGTTCATATTTTAAATTTAAAGCAGCAAGCTGCTACAATATCTCCCAGAGTGTGTGACCTTGCTCTTCTGTGGCCAACTTTGAATTTTGGCCTTATGTTGCAACAAGGAATTGTCTACCATGGTCCCAGTTGGCTTTGATACCACTTTGTTATATCCTTCAAGTTGAAGGACTTGTTTCTTCTTACGTGGAATGGTGGAGATGGAAAAATTAAGAAATTGGATTCATTTCAAGGGAAATCCTACCCTCCAAGACTTTGATTAGTTACTTGAAATTCAACGTTAGTGATGTAACAACTTTACATTACCTAGAGAAGACCTACCCTATTTGGAAGCCTAGGCCTAAATTTCACCAAGGAAAGAAGAAAAGGAGCAGATGTCCATGGTAGAAGAGTGTTTAGGGTCTTTTTATTTTCAAAATTAGCATGTAATAAGGCTTTTTATAGCCATAGAGTAAGTAGTGGGTTAATGAATATGAGTGTTCAGAAGGTGTTTTGGGAATCTTTATGTTATTTTTTTAAAATAAAAATGGGGGGGGGGGGATATTAGTGTTGGTCGTACAAGCCAATTAGGAGGGTATTTTAGGCAGTTTAGGTCAATTTTTATTAAAAGGGTTTAAAAACCCTACTGCTGTAACAAGTTACATAGTTTTTGGGAAATAAAATTTGGAGTTTTGGATACCCACTAGTGGGCTGTTGATATCTTCCTCCACGATTCCAAGGTAAGGAATCCTCTACTTTCTCTTCTTCTCCCTCATCTATTTCTTCATCTTCTTTTCTTCTCTTGTTTCTCCACTATTTTACTTCACCAGAATTTTTTATAGCATTTACCATCCATCACCTTCCTCATTATGAATCAATATCCCTTTCATCTTTCTTGAAACCCTTTCACCACAGCTCCCATAATCACTGGGCGACCCTACCTGGAGTGTTTTTCCCTTCATAAAACCAACACTTATAAAATAAGGGCAGACTGAAGTATTACCAGGCGGCACACCTAATCCAGACAGATTTTAGTGATTTTTATCTCCACTCAGAGGCAAGTAAAGAAATTGGTTTTAATACTTTTCAAGAGGCATTGAAACATACTTGAAGAGGTAAAATCAGATTTTTGAAAGCTTGAGTCTCTGGATTACAGTACTTGATTTTCTAATGTTTCTGTAAATTTCGGTTATGGTCTAAGTGAGGTTTTTCTAGTTTAAATAGCTAGAGACCTCTAAAATTCATGAAATTTTGAGGAGAGTACCCTGAAGGTCTGTGTGGAACGCCCCTCAAATCTGGAATTTTTCTGACGCACATCAGGAGCATTTGGTAATTTTCCACTTTTTGGAAAAATTACAGAAATGCTACTGGGTCGAAGTTTTTAGATTTAATCCTTTGGATTATTATTTGTTATTTGGAAGTTGTTTCAATTGTTCTGCATTGCCTTCCACATCAGTTAGTTCCTTCATTCCTTGCATGGATTTTAAATACAATGCAAATCATGTGACTCTGCAATGACTCAACAACTACCAACAACAAATCCCACTTCTCCCCTAAAGACTCTTTAACCTTCCACAATTCAAATCCCCTCCCCTCCCCCTTACTTGCCTACACAATCCCAACAACTCCTAACATCTTACTTTATTTGATAAGATCCAAGATAAGGATAATGTTATCTATTCTAGTTGTTGTAGACTCTACACTTGCTCCCTACTTTAACGTCAACAACCTAGACTCAAGATAAGATAATATCAAGCTATCTTGACCAAGACTCTCTTGACTTCAAACTCCCTACACTGCTGATGTGGACTGACTACTTGACATGGACTGGACTCCAAACTTGACTCCAACACTTGACGTGAAATTGCATGTGGTAGACTATTAAATGTATGCATGCACTTGCATGCATCCTTCATGTGTATGCACATATCACCAAGCCACAAAACCTGTTCTCTTTACTTTTTACCTAATGCATACCCAAAACTTTTTCTTGCGAGTTTTGTTTTGCTGTACCTACCTAAATATCTAAAATTGGTATTTGAGGGTTATTTTTAGCTAAGATCTCTGAACCTGAATTCTATATCGTGCTTGATACTCTCTTTCCTAGTTGTATCATAACCACTGGTAAAATGAATAAATAAAACATTATACTAGTACACTTGAGATGGTTAGAGTTTTTTCAGATCTATCTAAGAGATTCTTTGTTTACAAGATACCTTGCCCCTTAATTTGGAATTAGGGCTAGGTGGTGAAATGTACCTTATAAGATATGGCCCTGAAATTGTTAATTTGAAAATTAATCATCTATATGATAATTTCTAGTTTCTATACGAGTTATACCATTTGTTTCCAAAACTTTCCTAGCTGCCATGGCTTCACTAGAAATGATTCAGTTCACATAATTGTATATTTTGAGTTGGCCCCATCAACTGGACAGTCAAATCCAGATTGACATGCATGTAGAAGGTGAGGCATTTTATGAGGCTGTTGTGGAAGAACTTAGAAGAGCAAAAGAGATGAGAAGAGAGAACCACTTGAGGCAATACGTGCCTGTGTGTGTGTGTGTGCGCTCGCGCATCTAAGCAGTTCACTAGAGCCAAATAATTTCAGCTCGCCCAGATTTGAAATGGCTTCAGGTTTACCTTACCATTAATAACATCCCATGTTAGAATATAAATTTCTCGGCGTGAAAACTCTCTTCCTCTTTTCTTTTTCTTCTTTTCAGGTAAAACTCGATGTAATATCTATGAAGTTAAAATATATGTTAAAATTCATCATGAGATGTACATCTCTGTCCTTTGTAATTTACCCCCCCCCCCCCCACCCCCACCCCTCCCAAAAAAAAATTCCTCTGTAGTTACAATTCCAGTAGCAAATAAAAGGAAAATGAAAAAAAAAAACAATAGTGACTGAGGCTGACGCTGATACTGAAATGAAAGCAAATTAGAAATTGTTGGAGCGAGGACAGTTACATGCAGCGGCAGAGAGGATACCATTGGTGACTTCTTCCCCTACCCCCTACAATAAGAAAAGTGTGATAATGAGAAGTGACATCACTCTAAGGAGAGATGTCGCTTCAGCCTCTAATTGCTCAACTCTAGGAGAAACCCTGGCAGGGTCAGCTGTCATTGGGATAATCTTAACACAAGATTATCTGAAAAAGAAATGGGTTTCTGTCTCCCAAGTATGTGTTTGTTCTACTATGAGGAAGATGAAAATTTTCTCTGTTGATTCATTGTAAATATTCATTAGAAGTATGGCAAACAATGTTGAGAGTGTTTGGGTCATTGCTTGGAATTTTTGAAATCTTATTCAAGGTTGGTCTGCTGCCTTCTCAAACATGGAAAAAGTTTCATGGAGATTGATTGAAGCGGTGGTTTGGGCTATTTGGCTTGAGAGAAATAACCAAGTGTTCAACAACACTGAATCAAGGTTGAATCTGTTCCTCAAGGCCAGATATTTATTTTATTTTGGGCAGCCCAGTGTAAAAACTATGGTCTCTTAAAGTAGAACCTCGTTAACTTATGAATGGAACAGTGTTATTGGTCTGTAAAGTCTGGTTAGTAGGGGCTGTGTTTGGCCATGATGATGGTTTTCTCTTTCTTCTTGGTTTACATTTAATATCTTGTATTTTTTTGGATAATTATTTAATATCTTGTAATTGGTTTTTCTGTTTTCTTTGCTTACCTTGCATAGCTTGTGCTGGGGGTTTCTTCCTTTTTCTATGAATATATTCTCTTTACTTAAAAAAATGGTGTGCCCTTTGATCTTTTTTCATTTTTTTCAAGTGGCTATAAAGCCTGTGGAAATTCATAAATTTAATTACTGTAATTTAATGAACTGAGTTGGTACCTATGGATTGTTGGGCGAAGATGTCTACTAGATGTCCCATCTACTCAATATTTTCATTATCAGATGAGAGTGGCTTATCATTACAAAAGCATTTCATAAAGATGAACCTTCATCCTCTTGATAGATTATCTAAGCTTGCTTAGAACAAGAATGCTAAGTTCTATTCTTGTTGCATTTCAATGTGTAAACATTACTCTGCTTACTTGCTGGTCTGCAGTTGTATTATTTTTTCTTCTAGTTTGAGTTGCATGATGACAACTTTGTTCCAAATGGAAGTAGTTGTACTAGAACCTGTTCCTGGGGGTATTAATGCAAATAAGATTAATGTAGTAGCTTTCATTCTCTTCTTGACATTGAAATTTTCAGTCCACAGTCTGTTTCTTTAGATTTTAAAGTTACAGGAAGCCTATCTGAAGTAGTTCCATATTTCAAACATTAGATTAAAAGAACAGTCTGTCCTTTATTGTTTGGTCTCTAATGGGGTGAACTTTGTTGAGCATATTGAAAAAAAGATTTGTTTTTTCTTCAATTTTTTACAGTTTTCTTTCGTTAAGGAACATGTTTATCTTGTGTTTTTAATCAAAATAAATAAATAAAGCTGTCACTGCACTGTACCAACTGTAGTTACTATGCCATCATGATTTCAACCTGGATGTCCTGATATAATCCAAGTTAATTCCTCACTAAAATTATTATTTTTTCATAATGGACCTCCATAAGATTCTTACATTCACACTGATGGGGAGCTTTTTTATACAAGATATGATTATCCACCCTTGATAGTGAATTATGGACTCTATTCTGCTGTTAAACATACACATCTGAAATGTCTGACAAATCTATGTTTTATTTTGGCAGGCGCTTATCTAAACTCGAAATGTTGAAACGCCGTGGGAAGGGTCCACCCAAGAAGGGTCAAGGAAGGCGTGCTGTTAAACGGAGCAAATAGAGATAATTCCATCAAGTGGTCTTTGAATCTTAATCTTCTTAATGTTTTGAGAACATTGATGTTGAGTTACTTTGCATTAAATGACTTTTGGAATTTAATAATTATAATTTCAATCTTGTAACTTTCCTTCTGTACCATTTTTCAGAATACATAGTACATTCCCAATATGCACTGGAAGAACAAATTTAGGTGTGATAGAATATCCTTAGGACTTTAATCCCCCTGAATTATGAATTTGAGTGGGCTGTCGATATTTATTTTGCTCACTCATTTATACTTTATATAAACCCCTTGTTCATTGGAGTAGCAACTCTCGTTTTCAAATTGGTTGAAAGAGCAGAGTAAGAATCAATTGTTCTTCTAATTTGGACATCATGGCCCTGCAATTATAAGCCTTTGATATTATAATTGAGTTTGCAGTCTAAAATTTGCACCAGTTGGAATGATCCTATCATATCAAGATCCTTTTTTTTCTGAATGGCATTGAGAAATATGGGATGATGGTAAATTATCAGTGGACTTGTCACTCGAGCACGAGTCTCAACTTGCTAATTGAGGAAGCAACTGAAAGGGAAGGACTGGCTCGTCTGGCTTTTGCCACAGCTTGGGTTGGGGGGACTCATCCAAGGCTTCATCGCAATTTAGTGGGGAGTTCTGTCCTACAATCTGCTGGTTCAAACAGGGACCTCGCATGTGGCAGCTGATGCCTCCGGTTGCTGAGATACTCCAAATAGTGCCGGGTTTCCAATGTTGACCAAAGCTGAGGCTTAAAATTTGGTACTATTTCGTCAGGTGCTTGAACCTACCCAACCTTGGTATTATTAGCTATATAACCATTGATACCAATCCAACAGTTTAAAAGTCACAGTTCTAATGATGCGGCCATATTGAATCATGGCCTTTAGAAATCCCCCTTTTCTTTCAATTAATCCCCTTTTGGCTTGTATGTTAGAAAGTTGGCCTTTAACATCTTTAGGTACATGAATTTCTCCAAACCAAGAGGAAGGCCTCTAATTCAACTACGATGCCTGTTGTCACAGGATGTAGCCTGCACTGCACATGGTCCTATGAATAACTCTGATTGATATCTTTGCAACAATCCTCTACCCGTCTGAATCCTGCTAGTTCTCTTCACTGTTCAACTATAGCTTATACCATTATAATGTCGTTGCTAATGGTTATTAGTCATTACTGAAATGACGCACTTGCCAAGTATGTCATGCGTATGAACATATGACACAACCGTACCACCTTATATCCTTCTGTGTATTGACAAATCAATGGTACTCATCATGCAAGCTTTTAAAATCTAATGGGCCCCACTTAGTGTCAGCCGGCCCAATCCTGACCCAGCCTATCCCCAAAAATTGGCCCAAAAGGTGTGGCCCATATATAGGTCTGATGAGGGCCTAGGCCCAATTCTCAGCCTGTGATTGAAATTGCGCCATGCTCGGGCTCACCTTGGCCCAGCCAGGCCTGAGCTTTTAATAATTAAAGAAAATAATATAAGTATAAATATTAGAATTTAGAAACTGAGATGAGTTGAGAAGATCTTTCAAATATGATATATTTATGAAATTTCTTTGTCTTATTGTTTGAAGGTTTTTTTTTTTTTTAAATCCAGTTTTAAGGGAAACATTTGATATGGATTTGAGGGACGTGGTGTTCAAGCATGTAAAAGAAAACTTAGCTAATTGAATTCTCTTTTTAGTATGAGCTTAAACTTTATTCTATATAGAGTGAACACATTTGTTTTAGTTAATCCGGATGTCAAGAAAACTTAATTTCAGATTCATGTTATCAATAAAATTAGACAATTGAAGTGTTTTTCTTTATATTATGTAATGCCTTGATAGGCCTTGAGCTAGATCTTTTAAGGGAGCTTCTAATGCCACCACAGTTTTTTCTAAGTCCACCTCACTAAAAAAAAAATTTTGCTTCTTCTTTTATACTCCTCTCCCACACCTCCGGCGACCACTCCGGTGGTGCAACCCCCTTCCGGCTGCGGTTGCAGCGTCCCCCTCCTCTCTCTCTTCCTCTTTCTCTCCCTTCCCTCCCTCTCTCTCCCTCCATCCCTCTCTTTCTCCCTCTTCCTGTTTCTCTCTCCTGCACCTCTCTCTCTCCCTCCCTCCCTCTCCTCTTCCTTCCTCCCTCCCTCCCTCTCCTCTTCCTTTCTCTTTCTCTCTCTCCCCCTCCTCTTCCTTTCTCTCTCTTTCCCTCCCTCCCTCTCTCTTTCTCCTTCTTCCTCTTTCTCTCTCCCTCTCTCCCGCACGCCCTCCTCTCTCTCTCCCTCCCTCTCCTCTTCCTTTCTCTTTCTCTCTCCCTCCCTCCCTCTCTCTCTCTCTCTCTCTCCCTCCCTCTTCTTTTTTTTCTCCCTTGGCACCTGCTCAGACTCACAGGCCTAGCGGGGTTCTCTCCGTTCGAACCTGTAGGTTTAAGCAAGGCCCCTCCATTGCAGGTCTGAACGAAGAGACCCCCACTCGGCCTGTGATTCCGAGCAGGTGTTGGGGGAGAAAAAAAAAAGAAGAGGGGAGGGAGAGAGAGGGAGGGAGGGAGAGAGAGAGAGAGAGGAGGGCGTGCAGGAGAGAGGGAGAGAGAAACAAGAAAAGGGAGGGAGGGAGGGAGGGAGGGAGGGAGGAGGAGGGGGACGCTGCAACTCCAACTGGAAGAGGGTTACATCACCGAAGGGGGCGCCGGAGTGGTCACCAAAGGTGTGGGAGAGAGGGGTAAGGGGAGGGGTATAAAAGGAAAATCAATTTTTTTTAAGTGAGATGGACTTAGAAAAAACTGTTGTGGTGGCATTAGAAGCTCCCTTTTTTAATGTCATATAAGCTCCCTTTTTTAATGTCATATGCTAACCTCTATAACAATTTGATGGGTTTTCGAGCTAGGCCTCATTTATTTACATTATATTATGGCAAATGGGTTAAGTTTTTTTCTTTCTTTTTTATGTTATAATGCTAAACCTATGTAACCACTTTATGGGCCTCAGACTCGAACTCATTTCTTTATAGTTTCGTAAATTTAACCTTTTATAATGAATTAACAAGTCTTGGGTTGGCCCAAAGCCTAGTAGATCATTTTAGGTTGGACTCGAGCTTAGGATTTTATATTTTTGGGCCCAAGCTCAGCCTAAGCCCATGATATTCTATACCAAGCTCTGCCCTAGGCCTACCAAGGCCCAACCCATGCACACCAGTAGCTCTACTTGTATTTATTTACTTTGAGAGATTCAAGGCAATGCCTCCTATAGGAATTGAACCATGAAAATAGGGAGAAAAAGCCAAAAAATGCTAGTTTTAACATTTTTTTTGGGTAGTAATAAAACAATCTTCATTAATAAGAATTCACGAGAACCTACAAAAGGTTGCTTAACATTTGGCCACTGTACTTGACAGGCTCAACACATACAATAGGTGTTCCACTCTTTCTAGGTTAATCCTGACCAAGGCATTAACTAACCTTGAACCCGAACATAACCAAGTTCTTGTTTTGTTTGGTTGATGGGAGCATATATCCTCCCTCCTTTCACTGATGCACAAACAGAAAAAAAAAACCAAATATCCCATGGAAGTCAAGTCTGAAAAATCTTAGAGTTGAGTACATATACGAGCATGCAATGGGCATTCATGCCATGCAAGTATGCACTTGTTTACATGCTTACGTCTCTAGGTTGCAAAGGTCTTATTTGCCCCATTGGCACCATCCTAAAAATCTGCCTACAAATGGATGACACGTGAATTTTAATGGGTTTGGAAATACAATCACAAACAAAAACACGTGTTGGAGCTAGAGTTAAGAAACGTGTCATGACAACTAACATGCAACAAAGGCGGATCATCATCTACATGAAGCAAGCCAAGGCCACTACACACCCCATGATAGGCATTTGCTACACCATATGACAGCGGCTATGACTATGAAGAGGAGTGGGAAGTGGAACCACCCAGCAACGTGAAGAAGGAATTACAACTACTGTAACTGATTGATTCGATATAAATAAACGAGAAGAAAAAGAAGAAAATGATCTCCAACATCAAGATCAAATTTTATTTATATCTTAGGAATATGAGTAGGCCTATCTTAGGAGTATGGGTAATTTAACTTAGTCTATAATTCGTCTCGAGGGGATTAAACCTGGTTCATTCCTTAGATTCAATCACCGACTTGTTTGACATCAAGTAGCACAGTTCTTCGGAAGAGACTAGTGACTCCCGGAGTTGAGTAAGACATTTGTACTGTGTCATCAATTGTTGTATCAACAGAATGTGGTTTCACTTTTCTCATTTCTTCCCTTTGGAAGTCTGCAAAAAGTCATCTTTGTTGAGGCATGTACTGGACCCATACCAATCACCCGAGCTACCCATACATGGAACCAAGTGAGCAAGAATAATTTTTTCCCATCAACACAGAGATTATCAACCATAGTGGGATACCACTTCAAGGGGGAGAAAGATTCAATACCTCGAAAAACAGAAGTGATCCTCTTTATGGGAAGTATTGGTGTGAGAAGCCCCTAGAATCCAATGGTGGATGCAACGTGTATGATAGATTGGCCAAGATAATTGCTATAACTTTTTAGTTAATGGTCAAACAAGGTTAGTTCGAGAGAAGACCAGGGCATAGAGTCCATGAATTATTTGAAGAAAGAAATTTCAGCAACTCTATACCAGAAACCCTAGGGACTCGAGGGGCAAGGTTGAGCAGCAGATCATCTCGATTACCAACAACTCGAGATCCCGATGGGAGGCCTATACGGAAAGGCTCAACAAGAGCTGGATGGACACGAAGAACAACTTCTATGAAGCCAAAACCAACTTGGTCAAGCCTTAAATCTACCATATCAAGAAAGGTATGAAGGGCACCCATGTCCTGGAGGAAACCCAAGGAACCTCTCTATAAATGGTAAAGATCTTGACATTGTGGGCTACCTCGAACAGGAAGCTCAATAATTGAAAAGTGTAAGTTATGTATCTCAAGGGAATTCTCTGAGTCAATAAGATTCTTATTGACATTCGTGTAAGAACATGGGCCATAATATAGGCACCCTTTGTACAAGAGGAATTTATTGTCTCGAGGTCACAAAAGAGGACTAGAAACCTTCGAGTCACTGAGTGATGATCGATGCATGAGGTTGATACATGGTTGAGGTTCTAAGAATGAGACAAAGAGACAATCACATGAGGCATGTGCTAGTCAAACCACGAAGCAAGTAGATTAGGGAACCAGGTAGCGAGCTAGTAGTTGGGAAAAATCAATCTGCTACAAAACATAATGTCTCCAAACTCAACACTAGCCCTCAAGGTACCAAGGAATTAACGGTTGAGTATATTAGTTAGTCGATCCCCCATAATGGGAAAAAGGAGGCAGAAATTCTTGATGGATTAGTCGATATCGACCTGATCCCTACCAAAGAAGTAACAAAAGAAAGAAAAAAAAAGGATGGTGAATTGGCTTGTCAAATGACATGCCAAACAAAAGGGAAACAAGGCTAGCCTTGCCTTGATACAGGTAGATATTAATACAGTCATGATAAGTGAAGTGACCAACAAAGGTTGCAGAGCAACAATTGAGCACAAAGGTCGGTTGATTACATGGCAAGCATTAGTTAGTATAATCTCGAAGCCAGTAAGCATTGGCATGGCTACTATTGATGTAATATGGAATGATCAAACAATCTTACCTCAGAAGAGGGTCAACCACCATGACTCATGCTATTTAGGAGTAAGATATCAAGACAAAAAGGTACTCAATCAAGATGTCAAAGGCTTCGCATCAACTAAGGCTGAATGAGGCCAATATGACAAGGACCAACAAAAAGAAATTCTTTATTGAGGGTCAAAATAAACTCAGGATAAGGACTTAGAACTGGAAAAAATCAAGAGTCAAGGAAGAGCATACACTCTAGTCCTAAGAATGTGACCTCAAAGGACATGTCCTCAATGGTGAGTAAGAAAGGAGTCAGCTTTGAAAAGCTATATGCCAAAAAAAGATTGTTCTATGGAGGCTTCACGACAACGAAGTCAAACAGTCCTAGCATATCATTATGGGGACTTAAAATGGCTCATCAAGATGACTTGGGCCATATCGAGGGTCACGTGCCAAGAAAGGATGAACCTAATAGTGTGCTTTAGGGGGGAGTGTTGCCTTTGAGAGCAAAAAATCTGAGCATAATGGAATGGCCATCCGCTTGAGAAGGGTCAGTCCAATATAGTAAAGCTTTTTTATGAAGATATTCATCAACTCACACATACCAAAAAAGGATTCGATGGTGAGTTCTTGAATTAGCTTAAACCTCCATATCAAAAGAAAGAGGTACTCAAGGAGAAAAATGTCCCACAATAAAAAGAGTCTAATGCGACAAAATATAATGAAAGAAAGAATCTATGGGCAAAACATGACCAAACAAAATTTCATTATATATATATATATATATATATATATATATATATATATATATATATATATATCTCTCTATGAAACAAATAA
>JAOXJP010249921.1:0-22110 GCA_025762735.1 Platanus orientalis
AGCGAAATGGCGTAACAGGATTCATGTAGCCGACCCCAAATAGTTGGGATAAGGCTGTTTGTTGTTGTTGTTGTTGTATCATGACCTGGCATTGGCGTTTGTGCCACATAAGTGAGCATGGACTTTAGGTACTCCTTGATTGTAATTATTTCTTTATTTAATATCTACAAGTTTAGATTTTTTTGAAGATCGTTATTTGGTAAGCAATATACAGCTAGTTTTTTCTCTTCCACCATTAAATCTAAGGATGTGTTAGATTTAATACATTCTAATACATGGGAGGTTTCTATTGCATCTTTAGGAGGTGTGCTATATTTTATTTATTTTATTAACAATTTATCTAAAAAAGTGTGGGTGTATATGCTCAAAAGGAAGAATGATACATTTTTCTAGTTAAAAAAATTTAAGGCTTTGGTTGAAAACCATAAAGAAAAGAAAATAAGTGTTTGAGAACCGAAAATGGAACTGAGTATATGGAAAATGAATTTAAGGATTTTTGTAATGAGCACAATATTGATAAACAATATACAGTTCTTAATACTCTGCAGCAAAATGGAGAGGCTGGGTGAATGAATTGTACACTTATGGAGAGTACTAGGAGTATGATGAGTTCATCTGCGCTGTAATAGTGTTCTTAGGAAAAATTCATTTATACTTGTTATTTAGTAAATCGTTGTCTTATCATTGCACAAGACTACAAAATTTGTAAAGAGGAATAGTTGGAATAACCTATTAATTACTTGTTCTTGCATATTTTTAGTTGTGATGCTTATGTATCGGTTCCTAAAGAGCAGAGGACTAGGTTATGCAATATCCAAATAGTATATTTTTCTTGGCTATGTAGATGGAACAAATGGATGCAAATTATGGGATTCTACAACTCATAAGATTATTATTAGACAAAATATTTTCTTTAATGAAGATTCATTACAGAAAGAAAAATTGCATCCAGACTCAAGTACAACAGAGATGATTGAAATGAAGTCTTCAGAAAGACTCTTAAAAAAACTAAACATTCTTAAGAATGAGATAGTTAATGTTGAAGAAGCAATTGATGAAGAGCATAATGATGACATGACATAAGGTAAAGCTTAAAGTGATCAAGGTCGATCCACTAAAGATTGAAAGGCTCCCTCTTGGCTCTAAGATTATGTTATAGCTTATGCTTGCATTTTTTAGGAGCGTGAACTTACTTCTTATCAAGAAGTGTGTGAATCAAATGATGTCATCCAATGGAGAGTATTGATGGAAAAAGAGATTGGGGCTCTGTATAACATAAAACTTGGGAGTTAGTTGAACTACTTAAAGGGTGTAAGACTATTGGTTGTAAATGGGTATACAAGTTGAAAAAAGATGGTAATGAAAATATCGAAAGATATAAAGTCCGATTAGTGGCAAAAAAAATATGCTATATATATATATATATAAAGTTTTCCATGCAGAAAATTTTGTTGAAGAAAGTAAGAAGAATTTGGTTTGTAAGTTGACCAAATCATTATACTGGTTAAAACAAGTGTCAAAGTATTGGTATAAGTGATTTGAGTCCTTCATTGTGAGCTTGGGTTTTAACAGATGTGGAACTAACCATTGTGCCTTTATACGTGATTGTGGTAATGATGGATTCATTATCTTGTTACTAAATATCGATGATATGCTTGTTGCAGGCTCTAGCAAATGTGACATTACAACATTAAAAGCTCAATTGGTTATAAAAATTGATGTGAAGGATATTGGAGCAAATAAATTAAATACTTGTGATGACTGTACAAAGAGACCGAGAGAATAAAAAAGTCTGGATAACTTAAAAAAGTTATGTTGAAAATGTTTTGTGTTGCTTCAATATGTAAAATGTTAAACCAATCAGTTCTCAATTTCCTATTGGTGGTAGATTGTCTTCCAAACAATCACCTAGCACCAAAGTGGAGATGGAAGACATATCTCAAGTACTGTATTTGTCTATGGTAGGGAAGTCTTGTGTTTTCCATGGTATGTACTAGACCAAACATTGCACAAGATGGAAAACCCATAGAGAGATCATTGGACTACTGTGAAGTGGATCCTTTGTTATTTGAGGGGTACTTCAAATGCTATTATTTGTTACACTGTTCAAGAGTTGAAATTGGCTTGTTATGTGGAAGTAAACTTCGCAGGATATTGAGATAGAAGAAAGTCAACCACTGTTTACGTGTTCTCTTTAGCCAATGGTGTAATGGGTTTGATGACAAGGTTGCAATCTGTGATAGTTTTGTCTACAATAGAAGTCAAGCACATGGCAGTCACACACACATGTAAAGAAGTAATTTTTTTAATGAGGTTGGTTGAAAATTTTGGGATCAACTAAAAGAAGATGATTATTCATTATGACAATTAGAATGCTTTTCACTTAGTAAGAAATCCAATTTACCATTTCTTGGATCAAGCACATTAATGTTCAATATCACTTTGTTGACATTATGGAAGATTGAAAGGTCTCATTTAAGAAGATTCACGCTGACCAAAATGTAGTTGATATGTTAATGAAGTCTATTTGTAAGGGATAAGGTTGTATGGTGTAGGACTTCTCTCGAGCTTGTTGTTATCTAGTAATTGGTGATATTGGGCAGTTATTTATGAGTGTTTTTTTTTTTTTTTCTTATAGGAGGAAAAACTAGTGTTTAAGTGGAAAAATGTTGGAAGGGTGTCGTATTATGAGTTGTGTCCGTTTTGGAAACCAACTCCCCTCACACCTTACGTCTGAATCCTAGTTTCTTTGAGATTGGGTTTTCTAATCGTATTCCTTATAAAAATGAGTTCTATTTAAGAGGATGATATATAAACAATTAATTAGTTATCATTTTTATGCATCTATGTTTTAGAGACTTTTATGTGCTTTGGGGTTATTTCCTCAAGGATTCTTAGAGTTGGGCTGTGAGGAGAGAGTGAAAACACCATTGTATTTTATTGTATTTCTCCTTAATTTGTGAAACAGAAGATCCTAGTTTGCTACACTGTGGATGTAGGCAATCTTGCCAAAACACATAAATCATTATGTTTATTGTTCCATGCTTATTTCTTCTTTTTCTTTCTTTTTTTTTATTAATCTTGTGGAGGCAATGCTTCCAACAAGATGTGATCTTTTGGAATTATATGGTTCAAATGTTTAAATTGGATTTACAAAGTTTAGATAATTTTAAATTTTTGGGATTGGAAGTGGAACTTCCTTTTGAATCTCTTCAAAAATGATTGTCCTTTTTTGAATCTATTATTAAAGAAATAAGAGAGAGAAAGAGGTGGAAAAAGATTATTATTTTCTAGTTTTAAGAGTTCTATCAATAAATTAATCAATCATAAAGGTAAAATCTCACAGGTATTTATCAACTATCAAAAGAGTGATAGAAAGGTGATTTTTTTTTGTTCTAAGAGTTGTATCAATAAGTTAGTCAATCATAAAGGTAAAACTTCTCAAATATTAATCAACTATCAAAAATTTTAAAATATCAATGTAACCATATCTAAGAGTTGTATTAACAAGTGCATTAGGATATCATTGTATAGGTAAAAATTTTCAGATATTTGTCAATGACATAATATTTCAGTGTAATCATATGTTGGGTAAGTGTCTAGAATTCCACCCAAGATGTAACTAGGATGACGATCTGGAGAAAAACCCGATATGACCTGTCTATGGGCGTATTCTTGACTCTATTTAGGGTCCGAACTGACCTATGGAGAATAGGATTTTTTTGGGGGGTGTTTATATTTAGGGTTTCTTGTGTTTTGTGCCACTGTTCATTGTAATCTCTGTTTCATTCATGGTGAAATCTCTCTCACCATTTTTGCTTGTGGATGTAAGCTTCAAGCCAAACCACTCAAATCATCTTATTCTTTGTGTGATTGTTGTTTTTCTATTTTGTTGCATATGCTTCCAAATTTAGGTTTTCTACACAACATCATATATGTTGCAAAAGTACAGTTTTAAACTGAAAATTTTCTTAAAAAATCATGCTTGTAAAGTTGAGAACATCATATATATTTGGACAAACAATGAGTAGTCCCAATGCTAATTACACAAGTGGTGAATCTGAATTGTTCAATCAGTGATCCTCATGTAGGCAACTTATTTGAGAAAAACTCATCTTGATCATGTGAGAATAACCATCAGATATATATATATATATATATATATATTCACTGAATTTATGACTTATAGTTACTTCCTAAGACACAATGGTGAAAGGTAATGGGGTGGATTTGCCCCCACCAAAACTTAGTTTATGTGGGTCAGAAATCAGACATTTATAATTATACAAAAAAATGCTTCCCTAGTAGGGTAATCATACCATGCCAATGTGTGTGTTGGAAGCATCTCCATGGGAGAAGTTTACAGGGACAATCCTATTTTACAGCAATTTGGAGTACTTGGTCTGTCCAGGGGTAGAGCCAGGATTTTCTCGAGGATGGAGGTGGGGGGAAAGCCAAAGAATTATGTGCACCCCCTTAACAAGTGCAAATAGTGTGCCCACAACCAGCAAACAACACATCATGTCAAAAAGTGAACCCCCTCCCCCAAATTGTAAATCACTTTTTCAACATGACGTGTCGTCTGCTGGTTACGGGCACAACATTGGCGCCCGTTAAGGGACACACCTAATCCGATCCCAGGGCAAGGATTTTAAGGGATTTTAAATCATCTCCAGTTTCAAAGGACAAGTACCACTCCATTACCAACCAATGGGTGGCAGGTGGCCTGACAAAAGGTGTTAGAGTCAATAGACATGGGTCAAATGAGTGTACTATAATAAATATACAATTAATATGTACTTGTGTATTTATTAATCTAAAAAAGGATGTTATGTCCAGGATTTGGTATCTACGATGGTGTTCAGGACACAAGGTGACTTCACATGAAATAAAATGGGCAGGGACTAGATGAAATTTTAAATTCCAATTCATTTTATTCTAAATGAAGTCACATGGTGCCCTGGACACCAATGTAGACACGAAATCTTGAGCAAAAATTGGAGTGGTACCAGTCCGCAGTACTGGAGATGATGTGAACTCATTTTCTGGTAGGGAGGGGGAGCAACTGTCTCATAACTGCTGCATATCAAGAGTACTATTTCATCTGACCCATTATAACATTAAGGGGCTTTTTCTGCCTATGTTACAGGTCCTGCACCATGAATTCCAGTTAATGCATTTACAAAAAAAATTGTAAATTAATTATACTCTTTGGAATTATAGTAGCAGGAACATCCAAATACATGGTCTTTGTCATTGGGAAATGAATCTCACATTGGAAACAATATGGGTTGCCCATCTTGACTTGATAAAATATAGAAAACTACATTTACCATGTTATCATGACAATATCAGGAGACTCCAATATCAGGCACTCCCTCCATTTATCACAATAAACTGAAATATTGGTAATAATTGCCAACTAAGGATTAAAAAATATGCAATCTAATAGGTGATACCTAAAATAAAGTTGTAATTTTTAAAATCAGGAACGATTGGATCATTTTATCAATTAGATCACTTTACATGTTGATAGAGTTGTCTCTAGTGATACTACTTTCTCTTCTTTTTTCTCCCTGGCTTACTGTGGGCCTTAAACAAGGCACATGACTTTGCGCATTAAGAAGGCAGAGCAAATGGTACAGGCGCTTAAAGTCGCACCCATCAATTGTACTTCACCTGCGAGCATTCAGCCCTAAGATCTCTCCTTAGGAGGCCAGCATGGAGCAACTCTTGCGAACCAGAGGTCGTCTTCTGTGACGTTACTTGCATAGCTACCCATCGGCCTGCTGAGCCTTAGTAGTTAATACTCCTAGTTTGTTCACTCACAGGCCTAATCACTCACCTAATTGTAGGTCTTCTTTGTTCTAAAAGGGATTTTGATTCAATGAGAGACCCTTGCCTCCACCTTGTATTAACATGAATCGCCACTTTTTTAAATAACTTTGGTCCTTAACACAAACTCATGTAAACAAAAACAAAAAAAAATCATTTTTTATGCACAAGTGCACAACCCATAATCTTTTAATCTACCTTTAGGCAGAATAGAGCTCATCCATTGGATTCAAGGAGGAATGATGTTGTACAACTTGAGTGGATTATTTTTATAGCTAACAAACAGTTGAGTTTATGAAATTGTAGAAAAGAAAAAGAAAAGCATTCCCAACTACTCAAAATATACAAGAAGATATGAAACCATAAATGATTTTATTATTTCACTTAGATGGAAATCCAATTACTACTAGTTCTATAAAAATTGGAAGTGAAAATTAAAAAAAAAAAAAAGTACACGAAGACAAACTTTTTTAGGAAAAAATGAGGTAAAAATGAATCTTGTGAGAACTATGTTGACGCTTAGGAGCCGAGACAGAGAGGGGGAATCAATTCACTTTTTGAGGGTGAAGTGACAACTCCAAAAGTGAATAGATTCCCCCCCTGCCTGGGCGGCGCAGAGGATATCAAGTCTCATTTCAGAGGGTCCCCCATCTGATCAACAGTCTAGATTTGCCAAGTCAACCTTCCTTGTGGCTGAGAGTTTGGGACGTCCAGCGAGAAGACATGGACGTCTCGTCTAGAAATCATTATTCCCATTTACATATCTGGTTCCTACTTCCCACTGAAGGACTCCAGCTTCGTGTGTATGCAAATCCTATAAAAGGAGGCTTTGAGAAAGTTGTTTCTCTACTAAATAAGACCTTCCAATACCAGCACATGCACCAGATTTTACTGCTCCTTACCTATCTTCTGTTTCCCACACCAAATTTTCCAACGGCAGAATTCAAGGGAGGGGGCTTACTCTAAAACTGGGAAATTCATTAAATTTGTGAGATATTTCGTCAGCCCAATCGATTTTTTATACCAATTTTCGTCTCTATTCGAGGCAAATTTTGCATCTGTCATTGAAAGAGCGGCCCTTTCTGACTGGGATTCTCTTATTTAATCGTCCATGGTGGGGGGCCTCTGGGTTTCGGAGAAGTCTGAGTGATTGAAAGAGAGGAGAGTTCAGTTAGACAAAATGACCCAGAAGAGGAAATCCGAGGTCACTGCTTTGGAGGAAACCGATAAAACACTGTATCCAACCTTCTGTAGCGCTGCCAATTCTCTTTCTCAATTATATGGTCAAGTACTCAATCAGCAGAAGCTGCTTTTTCACGCTGGGGAGAGGCATGCTTTGGTAATAAACTTCTCAAGGATCAATGGGTTCTTGTTTGTTTCACTCGTTCTCTGGATTTCTATACCCAAGTTGAGATCTTTTTTTTTTTTTTTTTAATTTCTTTTTAAAGATTGTTATAGGTCTTGCTTATTGGATACTTCAGTTATAATTTTGATTGTAGTAGTTCAATACCCATTTGAGGATGGCTGCTTTTTCCCCCCTTGATTATTTGTGGATATATTTGTGATTCTTTTGGTGGACTGCATGTAGTTTGTCTGAAATTTCAATTATGCTCTTAATTGAATTAATCAACTTCTTTTGATGATAATTATTGATTAATTTTTTATATCTATTTGTTTTTCTTTCTTTTTTTTCGTTTTACTGGTTCAGTTTTAGTTTATATGAGACTTTATTTTTTCTGGATTGAAGTAATCAAATACCCTTTGAGGGCAAGTTTTGATAATTGATTTTGTCAGATATATTTGTGCTAATTTGTGTTCAGACTGACTAAAGTAGTTTGTTTGCTTCCATTAATAGTTTATTGTCATGGGTTTTATTCACCAAAGATTTTACACTATTTCTGCTGTGAAATCCTCCTGCTTTTGGAAATTAAGTTCCGGAGGTCCTTGTGAAAGAATCAAAGAAAGTGAACACTCCACTCTGTGAGCATTGTAGCATTTTTTGGCAATAATTCAGCTTAGAAGCGAAATAATTGTGTAATTAGATTTGTATATCTTCTGACTGATGCCATGCATGTGGTGACTTAGGGTGGTTAATAATGATTTGGCTTGTTGACTGCACTCTTTTATCAATATAGAAAGCCCAAGCTTTCATATTTCTTCTTTTTTTTTCCCTCTCTTCAAACCAATGGTATGAAGAAATAATGGAAGATGAGTGAATTTTATAACATTAATTGGTAGATCTCTGTTCCTTTTAAGAAGTATCTCCATTGTCAGATAAAATGGCAAATTTTATGTTAAGATAGCTGAGTGAGAAATACTACTATCATAGAATTGTGGATCTAAACTAAATAACATTCGTTAGAAGTTTAACGAATGTTATTTGGTTGTGTAGCTGAATGATTGTGTTTTATTTTATTTTATTAAACCTATCAAACCCACTCTTAGCAACTATTTCTGTTTGCATGTATAATGATGGATTTTCGCTAAAAGAGCTGAGAAGTGAGAAACACTTAATTATCCTAAATTGATTATCTGGAGTGGTACCATTCCTCTGCAATAATTTTTTGGGTGAGAGCTTGGCTTAACTCAACAAAGCCTTTTCCCAACTACTTGGGGTTGGCTACACAAATCCTGTTCTGCCATTCCACTTTGTCTAGGGGCATGTCTTCCATTAAGTCAGAAGCAGTCGTTTCTAACTACTTCGACCCGGTCAATTATCCTCCCCCTGTCCTTTAACACCTTCCAACTTGCACCATATTACTCCTAGGTGAGTGCTTGGCTGGGGATGGTAAGAGTATTTCTCGGTGACTATCTGTCATGAAGTTGACTAAGCACATTTAAGAATTTTGAAGGAACTAGGAATAAATAGTATAGCTGACAAAGTAATTAGTACCATTCATCTGGAGTTAGAAGCCGCAACTTTATCGCCATTCTTTTCTTTCTTTTAGGTTAGGAAAAATAAAGTAATCCCAGGTTTCTTCTTGGGATTATCTTTTTGTAGCTTATTTTTCTTCTCCTTATTCTATTTTCAAACTCTAAGGTTGTGTTGCGATGGTTTGGAAAGGGTGATTGCTCTTAGCTACTTGAATTTTTTTGTGGTAGGGTGCTTTGCTAATAATGAGTCTTGTAATTTCTACATGTTTTGGTTCTTAACATAGCTTGTGCTGTGCATCTTTTTCATCATTTCCGCCTCAAAACTATCTTTTTTGGTACTTACATAATGCTTATATTTCTACACTTAAGAGACATGCATACTTATTTTTAAATGGAAGATTTGGCACTAGAATGAGCGGAATGACAGAGCAGGGTTTCATCTAGCCCAAGCAGTTGGGATAGGGTTTTGCTGTTTGAGTTTAATTTATTTGACAAGTATTTTACAGTTGCTACACCTATATTGCATAAGAATGCAAACCTATGTGTGTGCATGCATGCGTGTACATGCACATGTTTCACGGCTCTAATTGAATCTCTTCACTGCATTAGATTCTTTGAACTAGGTGTGGGAACCTGTCATACGTCTCATATGAAAGGAGGAGGGTTTACCAATAGTGTTAGTGAATTTTTACATCTGTAAAGATTTCTCTAGGGCTGTTTGAGTTCCTCCTTAAAATCAGATTGATATGCACCTCAAGCTTCATGGACTCTATTTTTTTTTTTAGAGAGAGAGTCTATGGAGGATATGGATTTGGAGAAAGGAATGTGGTTGGAGAAGAAATCTTAGAATTTGCAATGGCATATTATCTTACAATAGCAACACATACTTCAAAAAGAGAGAAGAACATTTTGTTACTTTTAAAAGCAGATCAATTAGAAGTTAGATAAGACTTTTTTGTTACGAGGAGGATAAAAGGGTTAATATTTAAAGATTGTAAAGTTATTGGGCAGAGTTTAACCACACAACGTAGGCTAATGGTGTTAGATGTTTGCATTAAATGATGGGAAAAAAAGAAATGAGAAATTAATTAATTACACAAGAATTAGACGGTGAAACCTAAAAAATAAAAAATTAGCGAAATTTAGAGATAAATTGAAAAATGAGGGAAAATGGAATCTGGAAGAAAATATATATGTGATGTGGAATGAAATGGTCAGCTATATTAAAAGAGTAGCAAAAAAGGTTCTTGGAGAATCTAGAGGGAAAGTGAAACCATGCAAAGAAATTTGGTAGTGAAATGATGAAGTCCAAAAAACCATTAGAGCTAAAAGATCTTGTTATAAGGATTGACAGATGACAAAAAATATAAAAAACTTAGAAATATATAAAAATGCTAGAAAAGCTATAAGCGATGCTAAATTCAAGGCATATGATGACCTTTGTCATTAGTTAGGTACTAAGGAGGGTGAGATGGGTGTATATAAACTTGCTAGAATAAGGGATAGGAAATGTAGAGACCTAGACTAGATTAGATGTATTAAAAGGGAGGATCAAAGAGTCTTAGTAAAAGATGGAAAGATTAAAGAAAGGTGGAGCTATTTTCAAAAATTATTAAATGACTATCAAGTAAGGAATGCAGGTTTAGGAATCGGTAGAGTAGAGGAGATTAGAGATAATAGATATCTTCGTAGGATTAGAGAGTCGGAAGTTAGAAAGGATGAGGATAGGAAAGGCACTAGGACCAAATGGTATCCCAATTGAGGTTTGGAAATGTATGGGAGATGATAATTTATCATGGTTAACAAAGCTTTTTAACAAGATCATTAGAACTAAAAAAAGATGAATGAGTAGAGGAAAAGTATTGTAACTCCTATATACAAGAACAAGGGGGATATTCAAAATTACACCAATTATCATGGGATCAAGCCTTATGAGCCATACAATGAAACTATGGGAGAGAGTGAGCAGCAACTAAGACGTGAAATTAGAGTGTCTGAAAACCAGTTTGGATTTATGCTTGGGAGATCAACAACTGATGCTATTTTCCTAATTCGGCGATTGATGGAAAAATATAGAAAGAAGAAGAAAGATCTTCACATGGTCTTTATTGACCAAGAGAAGGCATATGATAGAGTACTAAAAGAGATCATTTGGTTGGTTTTGGATAAGCAAGGGGTTCCAAGTAGATATATTGACCTAGTTAAGAATATGCATGATGGAGCGATAACTAGTGTTAGGACAATCAGAGGAGAGGCAAGTGAGTTTGCAATCTTAATAGGCTTGCACTAGGGGTCAGCATTGAGCTCGTACCTTTTTGTCTTATGGATGAGTTGACTATGCGTATATAGGAGGAGGTGTCATGGTGTATACTATTTGTTGATGATGTTGTGTTGATTGATTAGACTAAGGAGGGGGTAAATGCCAAGTTAGAACTGTGGAGGGATGTTTTAGAATTAAATGGTATTAGGATAAGCCGGACTAAAACAGAATATATGGAATGCAAGTTTAGAAAAAATAAAATTAGAAATGAGAGAGTAGTTAAAATTGATAACTAAGAGATATCTTGGAGTGACCATTTTCGTTATCTTGATTCAATCATGTATAAAGAGGGAGATATTGTGGATGATATTGCTCCGAGAATTAGAGTAGCATGGTTGAAGTGGAGAGGTGTTTCTGGAGTGTTGTGTGATAAACAAATACCACTAAAATCCAAGGGAAAATTTTATAAGACAACTATAAGACCAGCCATGATTTATGGAGCAGAATGTTAGGTAGTCAATAAACAATACATACATAAAATGAGTGTAGCTAAAATGAAGATGTTGAGATGGATGAGTGGCAAGACTAGAAATGATAGAATTAGGAATGAATCCATTCGCAAGAGCTTAGGTGTAGCACCAATAGGTGATAAAATAAGGGAAAGTCGACTAAGATGGTTTGGTCATGTGCAACGAAGACCAGTGACAACGCTAGTGAAGAGTGAGATGATGCAAGTTGAAGGTGCTAAAAGGACTAGAGGAAGGCCAAAATTAATCTGGGTTGAAGTAGTAAAAGCTACAAATGTCATATACAAATCAAGAGAACTAGAAAAAATATGAAATCAAGAACTAAGAAAAGAGTGAGAAAGAAAACAAAGGAAATAGTAAAATTAAATTAAAATAAAGTAGAAATTAAAGAAAGAACTAAGAAAACAAGAAGTAAAGAATAAGCTTAAAAAAAAGGGGAAGAAGAGAGAAAAAGGGTAGAACACTCACCTAATGTGAGGGATTGAAAAGAAAAAAACATAGGATGCCACACTCACTTCAACACACGTGTCTTCTATTTCAAATATTCATCTTCAACTAATTTATTCATATGTGGGTGCATCTTTAAATAGGTTTACAATAAAATAAAATCCCAACAATCTAGGACATTAACTCCTAAACTTTCTATAAAAAAAAAAAAGAGAATCCTACTAAATTAAAATACTTAACTAAAGGAGCTTTATTTGCTTGACAAACACGATATTTTAGGTCTTACAAGGATCTCCAAAATCTTGGAAATCTTGTAGATATTGCACAGCTCACATTTGGGCCACAATGATATTGAAAATCAGATTTTCTACCTAAAGATGCTCACACGATTTGGCATGTATGGGCCCCATTCTAAGTTGTTTTAGCAGCCTAATAAAAGTGTCTAAAAGCCCAAATAGTGTTGTCCATTTCCTACACTAAATATACATTTTTTTTTTACATCAAGACCCCTAAAACTATGAAAATTATAAAAAAATAAGACTCATGGTCATAAGAGGGCCTTATTACAAATTAACAAAAATCCTAATCTACTTACCCTAAATCTTGTGGACTACCCATGTTCATCCAATTTTAATATCTTGGCAGCATATGCTCTTGCATTATATTCCCCCTAGGTTTGAAGAAGTTCAACTACGAACTTGTTGCTGTGGAAGCTTCAAATTTGAGGATATTCTTCACATGGAGGGTCTTCGCATTGTAGGAGCAGCAACATCGAAGGGAACATGAAGGATTGCAACATAGGTTCTTCTTGAAACAAGCTTGATTTCTTAGACTGCAAATTAACCCCTGTCAATTGTTCTTCCTTATCCTCCACTTTATCTTCAATTAGTGGGTCAATTGGAGGAATAACTGAATCTTCAATTGATGTATATTCCTTGTCCTTAACCTTGTCTTCTTGCAACATATCACGAACCTTAGTGGATCTGACAAGTTGTGCACAATTTTCTGCCCATCTAACGATCTCAAGCACATCTACTCTGATGTGTCTATCAACCGCAAGGTGTGTGGGGGTATATGGAGTCATCACTCCATGCTATGACTCCTAGCTGGGGGGCATTGTCTCACACTGCACAGTAAATGAATCATTCTGAAGGGAAATCTCCACTTGTTAACTTGAGTTTGGTGTAGAGTTAGATGAACCTACTACTTGTGTGGGATTTTTTCCCATAGATTTGATCGTCACTGTGAGTTGCTCAAACCGGGAATCTATCTTGGCCTCAAGACCTGTCACTCTAGCAGCCAACTGTGACACTCCCTGTTTGATGGCTTGAATCTCACTTACATGCCCATCCACAATGGCAGACAATGTAGCCACAGTGTAGGCCATGATGACTTTGGGGACTTCAACCAAGATTTAGGGTTTACTCAAAGAATTTAGGACTCTAGAAAACCCTTTCAAAACACCACAGGGATTTTAGGGTTAGCCTAAAATTATGGAAAAGGATCCCAAAAGGGATGAGGGTCTTGAGAAAAGAATCGATTGACGTCCTTACTTACACTGAAACCCTTTGGAGAAGACCACAAAATTTTAGGGCCTTAGAAAAACCCCAAAAGAATGCAAGGTAGGCCTAAAACTATTTAGAAACATAAAAATAGGCCCTAAATTAATTTAGGCACTTTGAAAGAACCCTAAAACAAAGTAAAATTAAATTAAAAGAAAGTAAAAATTAAAGAAAGAACTCAAGAAAATAATAAGTAAAGAAAAAGATTAAATAAGGGCAAAAGAGATAAGAAGAGAGAAAAATGGGGTAAAACCCTCACCTTATGTGAGGGGTTGAGAAAGAAAAACACGGGATACCACACCCACTTCAACACACACGTGTCTTTCATTTCAAATATTCATTTTCAATTGATTTATTCATATGTGGGTGCCTCTTTAAATAGGCTTATAATGAAATAAAATAAAATAAAAACCCCTACAATCTAGGACACTATTCCTAAACTTTATATCAAAAAAATAAGAATCCTACTAAATTACAATACTTAACTAAGGGGGTTTTACTTGCTTAACAAGCAAAATGTTTTGAGCTCTACAAGGATCTCTAAAAATCTTAGAAATCTTGTAGATATTACATAGCTCGCATGTGAGCCCCAATGATCTTAACAATCAACAAGATTTTCTCCGTAAAGATACTCATACAATTTGGCATGTGTAGACCCCATTTTAGATTGTTTTAACAGCCCAATAAAAGTGCCTAAAAGCCCAAATAATGTAGCCCATTTCCTACACTAAATATTTTTCTTCTTTTACATCAAGACCATCAAAACTATAGAAATTATAAAAAACTCCTGGCCATAAGAGGGTCTTATTACAAATTAACAATATCTTAATCTACTTAATCCAAACTGTGTGGACTATCCATGGTCATCCAATTTTAATATATTGGCAGCATATCCTCTTGCATTAGAGAGACATGGCAACTTGCAATTTAATGGAAAATATGGCCCTAAATAGAATGGAATGGTGGAACAGGATTGGTGTACCCAACCCCAAGTAGTTGGGATAATTGTTTGTTGTTGTTGTTGTTGTTGTTGTTAATGATTGTTCAAGTTGGACTTGGGTATATCTTATGAAAACAAAAGATAAGTGGGTACTGGAGCTTATGGCATGAAAGGAATTTGCGTATTTTCAAAGACCAATACATAACAGAAGATGCCCTTTCCAGGAAGATTGACTCCCTTCTTTATTCTTGGAGTTGTTTATCTCCTTCTTTTTCCAATATGCATTATCATGAGTGGGTGTTTGATTAGGACTCTTTATTTTTTATTAGAGTGGCCTGCGGGGAAGGCCTTGTATCTCTGATGGACTGATTCTCTAGTGGGTTCACTTTAATAAAATATCTTACCTTATCTATCAAAAAATATATATGAAGTGCGTACTATTTTCAAAGTAATTCACAAGATAGTCCAAAATCAATTTAATGCATCTATTAGGTTTTACAATCTAACAATGAGGGGGAGGGGGAATATATTTCCACTAGCTTGAAATCTTATTAGGTCAATTGTGGTATTGAGTATCAAACCTCTTGCATTGGTACCCCTCAACAAAACGAGGTAGCTAATCGCAAAAATAGGGATCTTATGGAAGTTACTCAGGCTCATCTTTTAGGCATATGCATGTTCCCAAAACATCCTGGTCTTACAACATTGTATTCCGTTATTCGCATGCACTCTCGTGCCCTTAATTTCAATTTGCCTTTTGCTGTCTTGTGCCCTCATCGTCTTTTGTTTTTAAACCCTCCCAAGGTATTTGGATGTATCTGCTTTGTTCATGCCCAACATTTGATAACATGGTTTCAAAACTCGGCCGATTCCGAGTCGGATCGGCCAATCCAACTTGGAATCGGCTGGGACCGGTCCGATTCCAAGGGTCAAGCCGGGGTTTGTTTTGACTCGGCCGATCTGGGTGTGGATCGGCCGATCCAGGTTGGGAATCGGCTTGGATTTTATAAAAAAAAATTGATTTTTTTTTCAGATTTTTAATTTCAACACATTTTTAAGGTTTTTTTTTTGTTATGGATCGGCCGATCCGAATTGGAATCGGTCCGGATCGGGAATAGGCTAAGACCGATTCCAACTCCGATTCTAACTTTCTAAAGTGAATCTTTCTTGGGTATCCTCCATCACGAGAAGGATATCAGTGTTAACTTCTGTCTTCCAAGAAATAACATTTTTTAGTCTATTCCTTTTCTTTTATTTTTTCTTCTACCTCTACCTCTCTTCAAGGAAAGCCTGGTTGTGAAGAGAGGTCATCGTGTCTTCCTTCACCTTTTCACTCGCCCACTTCTGTCCATCCTTTCATTTCTTATAGTCAAGGTGGAAAGGAACTGCAAGTGTACTCAATGAGAAAGAAAAACACAACCAATCCTACTTCTCCAATTGTTTTTTGAATTCAGGTAATGCTTCATTACCCTCTGAGCCAAATGAAAATCTTCCAATTGCGTTTCTTAAAGAAGAATGATCTTTGTACAAACCATGCCATCTCCAATTTTGTCTCTTACCAATCTTTGAATTCCTTGGATGTTTCCTTCAATTTGGTGTCTTCTTTACTTGTTCCTTCCAACCTTAAAGATGCCATTTCCCAACTTTAGTGGAGGGATACCATGTGTGCAGAGATGGCAACCCTTGTTAACCTTCCAAATGGAAAACAACCTTTGAGGTGTTCTCCTTCTTGTTCCATTGGATGTCTCATTTACCTATGTTTAGAGAGCTTAAATTTTTTGATTGGATGTTTGAGTGGGATCGAGTTATTTTGTTGTTTGCCCCTTAATTTAGGGGATGTAATTAAGGGGCATGTATTGCTCATGCATTCCCTTTTGCTTTAATAAAATTCTTTATCTATCAAAAATAAATAAATAAATAAACCTTTGGGGTGGTCAATCAATTCATGCATGCTCCACGAACACCCCATCTGGACGCAACCTATAGAATTCCAAGATACTTACAATCAGCTCCAGTAACTCAGGAAGAGGCATGATATTTTCTAATCATGGTTACATGAGAATTGAATTGTATACGGATGCAGATCAAGCATCTATAGATCACAGGTCAACCTCGTGGTATTGTTCATTTATAAGAGGTAATTTTGTGACATGAAGAAGTAAGAAATAATCAGTTGCAAGGTCAAGTGCCGAAGCAAATACCAATTGATGGCCTATAGGAGATTGTTTTTGTGGTATAGGTTCCTATGAGTTTATACTCTGATAATAAAATCGCTATCAATATGGCTCGTAACCCTGTACAACATGATCGAACAAAATATATTGAGCTGGACAAGAACTTTATCATAGATTTTTTTTTTTTTTTTGATAATTTATCAGAGAAAAAATATTATCGGGGTTGATTTATAAGACTAAGCAAAAGTTAACAGATCTATTGACCAAGGGAGTGCAAGAAGATTGAGTGAAATAATTGGCAAACTAGATATGTGTGATATTTATACACCAGTTTGACAAGCATTAAGTGCGGTAGACAAAGAGGTAACATACGTGTAAGGGCATATTAGTCTTTATTCATTGTATGGCTAGAATGAGAGTATTTATGTTCTTGCAAGGATATGAATGGAATACTACATTCAACCCTACCCAGATAATATATATACTGACCATCTGGGAGTATTCATACTCAAACGTTTCTTTCCAACCATACGAACTACTTTCTCTTCTCTTTCTTATTCTATTCTTCTTACTAAATTTTTCTTCTGTTATCACAGATTACAGATACTAATACCAGAAAATCTTACTACTTGTCTGCTATTAAATCTCTCCAAATGCGACCTTCATCCTACACAAAAATCCAAAGCCACTTGGATAGCAACACTTTGTTAATTAGCTCGATGCGTCTTATGCCCACTCCTCCCTCTATTTTCAATTTGCATACCTTTTCCCAGGCAACCAAATGATATCTCGAAGCTTCCTTTTATCCTCTCCAAAGAAAATCTGATGCAGGGCTTACCTACGGGTTATGGGCCCACAAAAGAACTAGAACAGGTTCCCACTCAGGCTGTTTATCAAACACTTGGTATGCATTCAGTTGTCAGGGAAATAACAGCAAATTAAAGACCACCCAACACTAACCACAAAAGAGGACTAGGACTGATTCCCACTTGGAAATTTTACCAAACACTTGATATGCAGACAGTTATGTAAGCAAAACAGCAAGTTTAAAAGGACTCTAGCAGTACCCGAGTGCTACTAAAAAGACCAGGATTAAGTTCAGTATCCCAAAACAGCAAGTATGTTCTAATAGAACAGAACTTCCGGTGTATAAATTTGGGCTAGGAACATAAGGTATAGGCTGAGGAACTTGGCACAGGTGTGGGAATAGTTGGGGCTGTTTGAGGGTGGTAGACCAAGTTTAACCATAACAGATGTGGGTCAATATCAGGTGTTCCAGAAAAAGGATTTTGGCAAGTGAATAGGTTTGCAGTTACAGAAAGATACAAGAGTATATACAGGTGTGGGTTTGTTATAACAGATCTGCAAAAAAGTTTTATAAAACTTGGGTATGGCCAGCTGGTATAGGCTCAAAGAATAGAGGCTGCAGTATCAGTCTGGGTATGGGTAACAGAATTTACAGAAGAGGGGTTATGTAGAACAACTGCAATAGATATTCTAGTACTCTCTGCTCTGACCTCAAGGATCAAACACAGAAGAATGATCTACAGACCCAGCTGCAAGCTTCAGAATGGAGGTTTCTGGTTTCTGGGTATAAAATAGATCTGGAAAGTTAACTAAAGGCAACCACAAGCTGTAGTAGGGCTTGGAAAACTCTGTAGAATCTATTTATAACCCCATGAATGGGTATGGGTTAACCAGAGAGCTTCTGAAGATTAAACAAACATCAAGAACAAGGTTTGAGGCTTCAAGATTCAGGTAGAACACAGCAGACAGTAAAAGATTTCTGTTTTGGGTTTTAAAAAACTTGAGTTCAATAAAGAAAACCAAGAAAAGAAGAAGATTACCAGATTTGCAGCATCTCACCACAAACACAGGCTTCTTGGCTTCTCACCAAGCTTGACAAACCTAGGAATCTCTCAACTAGGGAAATCATCCTCTAGTTTCTCAATTACTACAGCCGTGAGCAAGGAAGTTTCTTCTTATTTGATCATTCAATCAATAATGAGAAATACAAGAGAGGTTCTCTTCTTAAATAACCTTCGAACCTTCAAAAAATCCAATAGAAGTCGTTCCCCCCTTTCTAAAAATCAAAACACTCGGTCACTACTTCTAAAAACATAAATAATGGACAAGTTCCAAAATACCTCTAAACATTAAAATAAATGTCTTCTATATCCTAGTCTACTTAAAAACAGAAAATAATAATGTAAAGACATAAAAACAGCAACACTAAAGATTCTACTAGCAACATAAACCCTCCATGTGATGTCCAAGAAAGTGTCCTCAATGTGTGGTCCCCACCAAAGCATATGAGGGCTCCACTTGGTCATCAATGTCCTCATCAAAATCTCTTTTCATTCTCTCAATCATAATTTCTACTGACAAGGGAATGACAAAGATTGAAAGGAAATAAATAGAAAACCTTGCTAGTACCGATTTTATGAGTTTCAATTTCCTCCTTCTGAAAGATACAAATCTTTCCACCATGATAGTCTTTTCTGAATTCTATCTATAACAAGGTTCTACATATCTTTTCTTCTGCCATAATCTCCCATTGGAAGCCTGAGATAGAATTTGAGAGGTAGCCAAGCTTACAGCCAAACTTGTAGCCAGATCTTGACCATCAGAGACATTAAATTAATCTGGAGATGAGAAACAGCCATCCCATTCCTTCCCACAGAACAGCTTCCACAAGACCACCTTGAACTGCTCAATCAATCATGCATCCCAACAGTTCATGTACCGCCCCAAGAAGAGAAAAGGCGATAGAGGATCACTTGCCGAAGTCCTCAAGCTCCTGAACTACCCACCATTAATTACAATGGAAAAAGAGGCAGATCCGTAGCATTTTCTCATCTATGCTCTCCATCTAACTCCAAAACTCATCCTCCCAAGCAAATAGTCCAGAAAATTCCAGTCAACATGATCATAGGCCTTCTCCATGTCCACCTTATAAAGGATACACCCTGTTTCCCTTCTTTTATCATTGAGTCAATGCATTCATTTGCCATAAGCATACCATCCAAACTGAATCCTCCTTTGATAAAGGCCCTTTGGCTATGAGAGATCACTATGCTAAGGGCCGCTTCCATTATGTAAAATAGGACCTTCGATATTATTTGATAACTGCTATCCACAAGGCTGCAGGGTCTGAGTCCTTTATGTCAGTTGCACCCCTCTACATTAGGAATCAGAGTAACAAAAGTTGCATTACTTCCAACATCCAGAAATCCACTCTAAATGAAAATCCTACACCACCTTCATAAATCTTCCTTTAAGGAATCCCAACAACTTTTAGAGAAAGCAATTGAGACCCTGTCTATTCATGGAGAATTGTCCCCTTCACTTCCCCAAATAACTTATTTGATTTCCTCAAAAAAAATCCAGCCAATCCCTTCATTGCTCATCAAATTGCTTGAATTGAATTCCATCTAGCCGAGGTCAAAAGAGCCCCAGATCCATGTACAACTCCCACTAAAATTTTAGATATGAGTTATAATCCCTTCCCCCATCCTCCACCATATCCCCATTAATTCTCATTCTTGTGATTAGGGGTTGTCAACGGGCCAAGCTTTGCCCAGCTTGGCTCAGGCTTGTGACGAGCTTGAGTTGCTGAGCTCAGGCTCGCCTCGGACTCATGAAGGTAGGCTCTGTCTCAACTTGGCTCGGCTTGCCAAAAAAAAGGCCCAACAGCCTAATGGCCCATTAGCCCAATTTGTCTTGTTTGAACATTACTAGGTCATCAAACACAGGTGATGCAACCACATATTTTCAAATTTAAGAGGCCAAGGACCCTCCAATTGACTCCTCCCATTAACAGAATTGGGGCGTAGTCAAATGTATGTAGGCCTAAAAAGGGGTTCCAATCTCATCTCTAGGAAGGAGGAATCTGTCCAATCTGCTCAAGTGCTGGGAAGCCTGCATATTGGACCATGTGAATAGTGCTCAATAAGATGAAGGAAGAGAAATCAGATTATTCCCCCTTCGGTCCTCTCTCTCTCTCTCTCTCTCTCTCTCTCTATATATATATATATATATATGTTTGTGTGTGTGTGTGTGTGTGTGTGTGTGTGTGGAAACATTAAATTTGCTTTTGTAAACACGTCAACTTACCAAGCTTTCCAATATTGCCATCTCTAAGATTTAAAATGTCCAAGTCTCGGAGGTATCAAAGTACTCACTCTAATTGCCATTTTCTTGAGTTTATTCATTGCTGAGAATTGCTTCAAGCGAGTTAAGACTGCAGAATCAAGAGGCTTATCAGGAGCTACACCATCAACCTGAACCCATGGGTGACCTGCCAAGAACAACCAACAAGATAACAAGTATTACCATCTCCATATTATCCATTCCAAGAGAAAGAGAAAATTATGTGTGATTCAAAACTAAAGAAAGCCAACAAGCAACAAAGGGATCTAGCACAAGTTTAGAGAGAAAAAAAATAGAACAAAAAGAAGAAGAATAATGGCCCAAAGGCTTAGTCATACCACTGGGATCAACGAAACCACAACTTTGTGATAGAAATATTCACATGTCACTATTTTTCGCCAACTAACTCAACAAAGCCTTATCCCAACTACCTAAATCATCTATATGAATCTTGTTCCACCATTCAACTATCTCTAGGGCCATATCTTCCTCAAAGGCTCAAATCATAAGTTCTCATGTCTTTACTCACTACACAAGTCCTTGTTGGCCTTCCCATTGTCCTTTTAGAGCCTTCAACTTGCACCATACCACTCCTCATTGTTTAGTCATTAGTCTTCGCTACAGATGACCAAACCATCTAAGTCGACTTTTCCCTATCTTTTCACCAAATGGTACTTTCCCCTATGCATATAATTTTGATTCTATCCTTTCTATTCTTGCCACTTATTTTCTCAACATCCTCATCTCAGCTAGACTCATTCTATGTATATGTTGCTTCTTAATTCCCCGAAGATTATGATCTATAAAGCATAACAAGTCTTATAGGTACCTGTTGATCGCAAAGAACTCCAGAAGCAACTCTCCACTCCATCCACTCTACTCTAATTCTATGGGAAACATCATCTTTGATCTCTCCCTCCTTATGAAATATTGAAATAAGATATCAAAATAGTCATTCTATGTCATCTCTTGGTCATCAATCTTAACTACTTCCTTATTTATACCCCTATTTTATCTAAAATTGCACCCATATACTCTGTTTTAATCCAACTTATTTTAAAACCTTTTAATTCTAAATCATCCCTCCATAGTTCTAGCTTGGCATTGACCCTTCTTTAGTCTCGTCATCAAAGCTACATAATCAGCAAACTTGTACCAATATACCATGGAACCTCTTCCTATAGATACCTAAGCGAAATGGACACAATACCAAGCCTTGGTTTCAATGAATTGTGATTGGAAAATTGATTGTCTCTCCCCTAGTAGTTTTAACACCAGTTACCTGCTCCATCAAATATATCTTTATAATTATCCAAAAAAAATCATATATATATATATA
>JAOXJP010249940.1:0-22109 GCA_025762735.1 Platanus orientalis
ACAATTATGTGTTTAAACTTTATACCCACCCCCCCCCCCCCCAAAAAAAAAAAAAAAGCAAGTGAAAGTCACTTTTAGGTACTGATATTCAGCCCCCTTATGTCATCCTAATACATCAAAAAAAGCAAATTTCCATATATAATCCCAGCCCTTTTAATATATATCATAGTAAATACTAGGTCATTTTATTTTATTGTTCTTCTTTTGGTATCTACTGCCAACAATGACCGAAAATGGAATATGCAAAATACAAGTGGAATCAGCTGATGGATCAACATTCTGAACTTTTAAAAGCCTTGGCCCTCTTTAAGATCAGATATTTTTTTTCCTTTTTTAATCCATTAAAAATGGAAATTTTAATGGCATGCCGGATTTATTTTAATGGCATACCAATTTGCTTTCTTTTCCCTCTAATGCTCCTGTTTTTCCCTCTCTCGTTTGGGGTCTCCATGAATGAGATTCTTCTCCCTCTTGATCTTTAGACACCACAGTGATGGCAATGTTCTTTGTTAAAGACTCTTTGTTTAAGACAAAGATGGGAGAAGAAATTAAGAAATATTCTTGCAAAATAAAATTTGTTCCCAATAAAACCAAAACAAGTGGTAGAAATACTATCTTTTATTAAAAGAGATACAATGATTCAGATCTTGGACCCCCTGTTTCTACCATTGTTATCAACTGAAGCCTAAAACTTAACCCCATGTTTCTTTAACTTAATTAATCCAAGAAAGATTATCTTGCAAATATTGTGAATTTTTTTGAAATGTTAATCATTTTCACAGTCATTCCATAAAACCTCAACCAATAAAAGTATCATATTTTTTAAAACGTTAATCCTATTTCTAAGAGTTATTTTGAAGAGAATAAATTGTTTTCATCCAATATATTTTATTTAATGTGATTTTAGGTCTAATTTAGGGCTGTCAATGATTCGAATATTTATTCATATCCAATTCGTATTTGGATAGCCAATGAATGGTTATAGATTGATAGTTATATTATAATACTATAGGGCATGTTACATAAAGTATAGAATATAAATACCTTATCCCTAACCGAAAACCATTTCTCATCTCTCATTCCCATTTCTTATGAAAGAAAATTGAAACTCTAGTTGAAACCTTCCCTAGCGGCCAACTCCCCTTCTTTGGTTTTAACTCTAACGACCATCTTTTTTCACTTGGTCGAATATTAGCCTAAATGCATTCATATGAAAGTGAGGAAAAATCAAGATAAGTTATGATATAATGTTTGTTGTATGATTGAAGGTTGTTTGTTCTTTTTTTTCTTCTCTAGGGTGTTCTAGTCTCTAATATTCTTCTTGCCATTACTAACAACTCCATTCCTCTCTGCTTCTCTCCCTCACCTTGTGTTTATAATTTCAAAAAATTTGCGTCAAAACTAGGTTTTTGGTAGAAAATGTAATTGGATTTCCGGATTCGTATCCAATATTCAGATAAGTAAATAAATACAAATATGAATCCAATCTTTAAATATCCACTGCATATCCGTATTCGTATCCAATATTCAATTAAGTAAAAGAATTTGAATATAGATAATGTTTATATCCGCTCTATATTCAATCCATTTATAGGCCTAATCTAATTTAATGGGGTGTTTGGTTGCAATAGGAACCCAATTCCAAAGGTTAAAGTTCATCTAATTTCAAATTTTAGATCAAGTATAATAAGGGTACATAAGGGTTGGACGAACAGCACCTTGCAAAAGGCCATGTATTAGCTTTTTTCTTGCCTTGGATTTGATGCAGCATGCATGTGGATATATGATTGTGTGTCAGTGGAGATTAAACATAAAATAGCATGAGTGATGAAACACAATAACCAAGATTCCTACTAACACCAAACATGCAAATCTAGGTAGTTTTTCAACTATATTTGATATGCAATATTGAGGGTTAAGGTCAACAAAGTAGAGACACAGTTGAATCCCAAATTATATGCTTAAAATATCCAATTAAATTAGAGAACAAGTAAAATATACTTTGCTGCCGAAAATTCTGGGTGCTCAAAACACATTTTTCGAAATGTTTATATATGAGAATTAGTGGAGAAACGCAAAAAAACATGTTGTGGGACTGAACTAGGGTGAGTTATAGGTCTAAGGGATCTTTTCCAAGGGTATGGAAACGTCCAATGGACTGGTCAAATAGAAAATCTAGTAAGCTTGCTACTTGAAAATTCTAACAAACATGTAATGCACAGTAAAATTCAAGTGATTTAAGTTATAGGAATTCATGAACTAAACCAAGGAGTTTTGAAAAGGATCTTAAAAGGCTATGTTAGGAAATGATTATCCCCATAAAACATGGACTGTAGGTACTTATAATACTCAAAAAAATTAACCAAATAGTCCACAAAATATACCAACATAGTCCACCGAAATACTACTCAAGTAGGGATTTAAAAGGAAGCTAAAAATAAAATGATAGCACATGATTTTATTGATTGTTGAACCCTTGATGTAGACTTGCAAGATCCTCTTCAAAATTCAAGTCCAAAACAATAGAAACAACTCAACTTGATGAAGACCATGAATCTGCTTAGAATTTATAGGTGTGCCACCCTTACCTAAGGAATCCCCTAGGGATTTCCTTAGAACAAAACAAATATGCTCCCTCTCCACTTCAATAGAGATTGTCTAACAGAGTAGAACACTATAATGTATTCAAAACTTCAGCCCTCTAAGTTGGTGTTTCAAAACTCCTAAACTGAAATTTTTTCCAGAATACAACTTAAGAAAACAAAGAAATAAAAAAGAGATGAGAATAATGAATGTCTTTTAACCCAAAGGGAAGGGGTTGGCTTCCACCACCGCTGTTAACTTGGGAGTTTCCAAGCCCATTTTCAAGGTATATTAAAGCTCTAGTCAAACTAAGAGAGAAGAGAGACAAAATTTCAAATTCAAATAATCATCTATAAATAAAAAGAGGCATGGGGTTGCTCTTATAAAGCATCCCACACTTGAGGTATTACAAAGTTAGGTCCTTTAGACCAAAATAACCTCATTTCGAGAAAAATTCCCCAAAAATATCCCTAAAATAATAAAGAGACATAAATATCTCTAATCAGACAATTTAGAACCAAAATACCATAAAAATTTGTACCCCCACAAAGAAACATAAATAAAAGTGTACCAAATAAATAAACCACTACTAAACAATGAAAATAATTCATAAACATAAAAACTAAAGTCTCCTAGGTCTAGAACATCATGTGGGCCTCTATTTGAACCAAAGTAATGGTCCAAATCTTCTGCAACGTCTTTGATAAGTCTGAAAAATACCTCTAAACCTGATGTCCTCACCAAGATTTGGTGCAATGCCTTTATGAGCAACTAAGGTCTAACCTGCATGAGAGGTGGACACATCGGCACCAAAAAAGTGATTTACACTTTCTAGAGGTGTTTTTCACTTTTCAACCCTGACATATCTATCCCTCATGTAGGTTGGACCTTGGTTGTTCATAGGGAGTCGTACCAAATACTGAGCTCTTTTTTATTTATGTTTTCAAGAGAAAATTTGTTGATTATTTAAGTTGGTGCTCCAATGGTGGTGAAACCTTCATTATTATTTCTTCTTATTTATTTGCGGCCAAAAATCTTTTGTACTTCTTACTTTCTCATTTTGATGAATTCTCTTCAACTCTTTTGATCATTATCCTTGACTGAACTCTAGCCCCTTTACTTCTATTTCTCTCTCTTAATTAACCACCACTAAAACTTTCAATTCCTCCATTAAAAAAAAAAACTCCTATTTACCTAATACTTTCAATGCAAACCTACAACCTAATTCTCCCATATGAACCTTAGCTTTCCCAAATCTATTCACAATATATGAACCTAGAACTCAAAATCTACTCAACTGCACCTATTAAAACCCTCCTTGCTTCAAAAGAAAACCTAATTTACCATAATCCCTTAATTCCTTCATTCTTAGAAATATTCCTAATTTCTTAATTTTAGTCCATCCATTCACAAATATATTAATTGACAGCTATCTTCTCTCAAATTTCACCTCTTTTACTTCTTGCATTCAATTTTTTACCACTCTTTTTGTAGTTGAACTTCTTAGGCTGTCCTACGTCACAGAAACTCAATGATTCAGCATCACTAGCTTGGATGAATTGTAGGTACCCCTTGTAGAAGCCTAAGACCAAGACTAAGAGGACTTACCCATGGGGGGCGTACATTTTTTTCATGTGTCACTTATGTAATAAGGCCTTTTGTGTCACATTTAAAGGTATTTTCAATTTGGGATATACACATGTAATAAGGCCCAATGGTCAAGGGTAGTTTAGGTATTTTGTTCTTTAAGTCAAAGTGTGGGGTCTATATAAGGGTGGCAATTTATGTTGGTGGGTTGAGTTCGTGTCATGTCAAAGTAAAGGTATATGACTGTATGGTTCAACCCAAACCCAACCCATTTATTAATTGTGTCAAAGTGGGTTGACCCGTTTGACCCGAAACACATTTACAGTCAACCCTAACCTGTTTATTTCGTGGTGGGTTCGTGTCGGGTTCACAGGTTATGAGGTAATTCATGTTGGCAAGTTAGATTCATGTCATGTCATGTTAAACTGTTAAATGTATACGACTAGATGGGTTAACCTTAACCAGACCCATTTATTAATCGTGTCAGAGCGGATGGACTTGTTTGACCCGAAACATGTTTACAATCAACCCTAACCCATTTATTTTGTGTTAGGTTCATGTTGGGTTCATGGGTCGTGTCAAACATTTCCGCCCCTAGGTCCATAGGGCAGGTCGACAGCTCCCCTTTCCTTGAATTTCAATATGTTTTAAGATAAGCAAAATTTGGGTAGCAAGTTTAGTTGTTTTAGATAGTTTCTAAAATTAGAAAATTCTAATTGATGTAAGTTGTATGCATATATAAAGGCCCTATCCCATGCAATATAATTCATTGAAGAGTTATTAAAGTTTTGAATATTGTGGGTGTTTTCGCCAAGTTGGTCGTACACCAAGGCTTCCTCCTTTCTCTCTCTCCTTCTATTTCTCTCTACACCACAACAAACTCTCTCCCTTTCCTAGGTGTTGTCGTGAGACACCCTAGTGTTCCATCACTCTTTCTCCTTTCTAATGCCAACACCACGATCACCTCTCCATTCCATACCCTTCTCTTTTTCTTCTCCTGTCCATTTTCTTCTTCTCCATCTAACCTTTAATCTCTTCTCCTTTAATTACCATAAGCTGTGCAACAAATATTGGTCTCAAGTTCAAGGGTTGAAGATATGAAATCCTGCAGAAGGCTGAACACCCAACAAGAGCATTATACCTCTTCTACAATCAAAATCGCAGGCTTGTGTGAAGGTATTTTGTTTTGATTAAACCAAGTACTCTATCCCTTATCCTATCAAATATTAATCTCTCATTGAGTCCCCATTTAAATCAATATTTTTCTACAACTTATTTGATGTATTCTGTTGTTAAAATCAACTTCATTTGCTGAATTTTCTGGGAAGAAAGGCTTTGAAAATCCAAAAAGGATCTTCTCCTGCCGGCCTATGACCTGTTAAGGTCCTGTTTAATAGGTGGCATGAGATGATTGGCAGGAAAAAATGAATTGCAATTTTCAAAAATTGCAATTCACTTTTTCTCTCCAATAGTGTCCTGCCACCTGTTCGACAAGACCTTACAAGTCAGAAGTGGGCCAAGTGGCAGGAGAGGATCCGGTCTATTGAAAATTGCATCCCTAGAACCTCACTTTTTCCTTGACTCTATTGTAGGATTTTGTTCCCTAATAGGTCCCCTACGATACCCCTAAACTTTCCCTTGAAACCCCTTCTTCCTTCTCTTTGTATTTCAAAAGATTCTCTGCTGAGTACTGAAAACTCCATTAAAGAAGCTTGATATTTCTGAAATTTCATTATTTGAACCTTCAAATCTTATTCGATAACCCTAGAACCTTTGTATGATGAACTGCTGATCTAAAAATTTTCATAAAATTTGGATACATGGCAACGGTATTTTCATAATTTTACCTAAATCTATTAAAATTATGGATTAACCCCTGATCTGAAATTCGTGTATTTTATTTCTGGGTTATTTTCTGCTATTTGCAATTGTTCTCTACCTTGTTCCACATCACTCAGGCTGAAACTTAGGCCTGAAACTACTTGGAATCATTTATCATAACAGCCCGATTCTCCTTCAACTCTAAAACTAAATCCACTCAAAGTCCTTGGTAACTGAGGCCCAAATGAACATCTCAAAAAGAGAGCATATAAGCTTCTCCTCTGAGACACTTGTCTTCGAAAATGTGTCTATTTCATTCTTTCCAAGTGCTCCAGCTAATAGCGAAGGGGGTAATCCACCATAGAAATTTTCCTTAAGGGCCAAAGGCTTTGATTCTCAATCCTAGAACCAATTCATAAAAGGAGGATACAAGCCAAGTCATTCTGAAAAGAGCCAAGGAAACCCAAACTTTCAAGGAGAAGGGGCAATGAATGAGGATATGATGCAGTCTCCCATCACTCTTACAAAGAAAGCACATGTTGGATAGTTGAATGACCCTCGAAGTAAGATGATCCAAGGCATGTTGGCTGAATAGAATGTTAGGCATCCTCTTCTATATTGAAGTTCCCTTGGATTCAATGGAGCAGAATTTTCAACCAGTTCAGGGCCTTCAGGCGCTCTTGGGTGTAGGCTGGATCATTGAAGGAGATTATTAAAGATTGGAGCTGTATAGTCTGGATTCCAAGCTCTTGGTGGTTTGGAATACGCTCCCATTACATTCATTGGGGCTTAAGATAGGAAAGAAATGGGCATGTTTTTGCAGACAAGCATCTTGCTTTGGATGTGGTTGAGAGAAATAGTGTTGTTTTTGCTTAGACAACAATGGGTCTCAGTCCTTAACAAAGTGATCGAAATCCTTTTTTCCTCTCTCTAAAATGGAATTTTTTTGTTCTAGGGGTCACTTAACCTGTAAGGCCATAGTAATGGACTGAGGATTTTGCTTTGTTTGTCTCTCTTTTCTTTACTTTTTTGTGTGCAATATTTTTTATACTTAATGCAATTATTTACATTATGCATCTAAAAAAATACATTTTTAACTGGTACTTACTCTTGCTGATTTGTAGCAAATTGAACTTCACCCAAGGTGATCAAATTTACTTATTTCAAAAAATAATTTCAAAGCCCGTGAATTTGATTATATTCAACCCCAAGTGATGTAACAAGGTATAATGATTTAATAAATTTATAATTACACCAAGAGGAAAGCTGAAAACAGAGCAAATGCTTCCCAAGGATAAGTAGCACCCAAGTCAAACTAAAAAAGGCACATAAAGTAGCACCAAAATCACCTACCAAACTTCTTGTTGGGTAAGTGTCTAGAATTCAACCTGAGATGTAACTTGGATGATGATCCAAAGAAAAACCCAACATGACCCATATTCTTGACCCAATTCGGGGTCTGATCCAACCCACAAAGAATAGTTTTGGGGGGTTTATATTTAGGGTTCTTGGGTTTTGTGCCACTACATTGTTCATTGTAATCTCTATTTCGATCATAGTGAAATCTCTCTCGCCGTTTTCGCTGATGGACGTAGGCTTCAAGCTGAACCACATAAATCGTCTTGTTTTTTGTGTGATTGTTGTTTTTCTTTTTTCTATTTGGTTGTATATGAATTCCAAATCTAGGCTTCTGCATAAAAATTAAAAAAAAAAGGTATCAAAGTCCTAGGATGATTGATTAGAGTTTTTTTCGACATGGCGGCAAAATATGAAGTTGAGAAATTTGATGGGAAGAGCAGCTTTAGTATATGGGGCATGAAGATGTGTGTGTTATTGGTTCAATAAGGACTATCCAAAGTTTTGGTGGGGAAGGAAAAGCTTCCTATAATGATGTCGGAAGACGATAGAGAGGAACTCAACATCAAGGCACTCAACATGATTCAATTGCGCTTGATCGATGAAGTGTTGCGAGAGGTTGCAGATGAAGTGTCTATGGCTGGGTTGTGGCTTAAGTTGAAGAGCATGTACATGACCAAGTCTCTCACAAATAGGTTGTATTTGAAATAACGCCTCTATACATTGAGAATGAGAGAAGGTATATCTCTGAAAGTCTATCTTAACGAATTCAATAAAATCATTATGGATTTGAAAAATATTAATATTAAAGTTGATGATGAATATCAAGTTATCATTGGTTTGTGCTTCTTACCTGCATCATATGAACACTTTGTTACTACCTTACTCTATGGAAATGATACCATTTTTATGGAGGATGTTAAGGCATCCTTACACTCTAGGGAGTCGAAAAGGTGCTTAAAGAAGAGGGTGAGGGTCAGGCTAAAGATCCGTTTGCAAAAGGAAGAACGAAGAAAAAGGTACAGGTGATAAAGGTGAACCTAGATTAAAGTCTAAATTAAAAAAGAGCAAGTGTCATTACTGTCACAATCTAGGACACTTTAAACGAGATTGTCCAACAAAGTTCAAAGAGAATAAAAAGAAGGAAGTTGTCAACATTACAGAAGAAAATTCTTATGATTCTGAAAACATCTTGTCAGTGACTCATTATAATGTATGTATAGATGATGAGTGGATTCTTGAGTCGGGTTGCTCTTATCACACGTGCCCAAACTAAGATTGGTTTGCAACCTATAAGGCAGTGACGACAGTACAATTTTGATGGGGAACAATATGTCTTGCAAAATTGTAGAAATTTGAACACTTTTTTATGATCCGACCCGCAACCTGGTTCAGTTCTCTTTTATGTAACCGCGTATATAAGATGTGTTAGGTTTTTTAGCTGGGTGACTCCCGACTTTGACAGAGAGAGAAAAGGGCAAAAGGGTATATTTGGGGCTTAGGGTTTGAGAGCTTAATTTCCTTGTAATATCCTTTGATTTATAGTGAAATTTCTTACCGTCTTCGCCCGTGGATGTAGGCTATAAGCCGAACGACATATATCGTTGTGTTTTTGTGTGTTTTGTGTTTCTTGTCTATTTCGGTTTTCTCTTTGGTTTGTGGGTTTAGTCGCAACACCCATTTTTGCATGGCTGTAGACTTAAACCTGAGCTAACAAGTGGGCCTTTATATTTTGCTATTGTAATTATAGTAAGGTGCTTCACACTTGGACTTTAGTATTACTGAGATTCTTATTCCTTATTCTTATAATCTAAGTTACAATTTAGCTTTATCCAACTTTTGTGTCAAAAGTTAATCTTTTACTCAAGTTAGATTATTTTTCCTGACCATTCTTCAGTTTGTGGTTTATTTATCCACTACAGATTCTATTTATTGTATTGTCACTTTTTAGCATTTCATAATAGATACCAATTGATGGTATAACTTTTCCTTTCAGTCACTGAACATGTGTTTTAGATTATAAAAAAAAAAAAAAATTGATGTAGCATATGTGATGTAGCACACAAGCCCAAAAGAGTAAGACATAAGAGGTTCAATTCAGGGTCAGAGTCAAAATAGGTCTATTTTATAGAGAAAATAACAAGAAACAATGGGGGTTTTATGGGTTGAAGATAGTGTAGAACACAAGTTGGTAATGTACTGATGATGGTACTGGAACAACATGTTATATGTATAAATAAGTGTAACAAATCTGTATTAGGATATTCTTCAGACAATGGATGAGCAATGGGGTTTAAATAAGGTTTGTTTTGGAAATAAACAACACACTAAGAAAAAAGTTTATGGGGTTTTAGGGAAGGTTGATACAGTAGGATGTAGAGGACTTTAAGTTTATGGTAGAGAATCCATAGTGTAATTCTGGTCAAATTTTAGGGGATAATGATAGAGATTTCAGAGGTTTAACAAAAGTATTAGAAAATTACAAGGTTTAGTTTCATAAATCAGCAGAGTTTGAATTTCTGGAGATGCTGCAGGAAGACTTCTACATGGGATTTGAATTATACCCTAGGAAGCAATAATGAGGAGAGGGGTTTATATGGTCGGTGCAAGTCCAAACAAAGTGGTTTTGTCATTAAACCTAAAACAGAACAAATGGCTTGTATTCTAAGGGTGTCGCAAGGTTTGGGAGGAGGTTCTTTTGGGTTTAACAGGGAATGGTTTACTAGTTTGGGGTTTTCAAGAACTTAAACCAATATAGTTATTTTTGAGTTCTTTAATGGATGTAATTCTTAGACAGTAGAGAACATCAAGAAGGATTAACAAAGAGGAGAAATGGGAAAGAAAAAGAAGTAGTTGTGTGATAATCCCTACCTACACGGCCCAAGTAATCCCAAGAAGAGTTTCAGACCTGGTATCACAATTTAAGAGGAGGAGCTCCACTTGTAGAAAGAAACCCAAAATTGTATTTATGATCTCCATTGAAATTGTTTACAAGGGGTTGGGTTTGTTTTTTAAGCCCAAAGTTTCTATAAAAAAAAAACACCACACGATAGCCTTCCCCCTTTCTAATTCCCTTTCCAATGATTTTGGCGGACTTCCCTTATAAAACTCTATTTAAAAAGACTCTTTAAAAATATTCCAAAACAATAATAAAATTGACACTTATATCTTAGATTTTAATATATCATGAAATATAAACTAAAGCAACAACTTAGATCAAGGAGGAAGAGAAAGAAAGGACTTTTTAGATTTAAAGCAATGTGGATTACCCATGCAAATTTTAATGAATTTTCCTTGGAGGCGTGGAGTTAGAGCAATAATGAAGACCTAATATCAAAATTGAATGAATTCAAAAAAGGCATCACCAAATGGAGTAGACAAAATTTTGGGAACATCCAAAAAGACCTTATCATTGTCAAGGACAGACTAATTCAAATTCAATATATGTTTGTCTCAAAAGATGGTAGATGAGAGGAGAATGAATTAATTCAGAAATACGATGAGCTGATTCATAATGAAGACCTATTTTGGATCTTGAATTTCATGGATAAAGGACAGAGACAAAAATACAGGGTTTTTTCACACCTCAACTCTCAATAGAAGAAGAAAGAACCGAATAATTGCGATCAAGGCTGAAGAAAGAGACTTGGAAAGAAGGCCCTGAGCAAATAAACTCCATTTTCATTTTCATTAACTATCTTAAGGAAATATTCTCCTCCTCCAACCTTGATGCAATGCTTGAGGAATTCAAAGTGATAAGTGAGCCTATAATAAAGGAAGAAAATGAAGACAGATCCGGACCACCTTCCATTGAAGAAATCAAAGAGGTCATTTTTGCTATGAGTCCCTTAAAAGCCCTAGGACCGGATGGTTTTCTTTCTTTGTTCTATCAAAAATGCTGGGAGACTAATAAAAAATGATTTGGTCGGGTATGTCCAAAATTGTTTTAGAGAAACAATTTCCAAGATCTGTCAATCACACTAATATAACTCTGATCCAGAAAAAGGTACAAAATGAACCCCCTTCTGATTTTTGGCCAATTTCCTTATGTATTGTCTTGTATAAGGTGATATCCAAAATATTGGCAAATCAAGCAAGGCCTATTTTGCATAGACCAATATCTCCTGCACAGAGTGCATTTGTTCCTAGAAGACAGATCACTGACAATATCATCATTGTAAGGAACTAATTCACTCCATGGGGAAAATGAGAGGAAGAGAGGGTGCATTTTCCCTAAAACTTGATATATCCAAGGCCTATGATAGAATTGAATGTGGATTTCACAAAACAGCCCTTCAGAAGTTCGGGTTCAACCATTCAGTAGTGGACCTAATCATAGAAGGAGTCACTTCTATCACTTTCTCCATTAAAATCAATGGAGTGCCAAAGGGATTTATTAGGCCGAGAAGAGGCATCATACAAGGATGCCCTTTATCCCCATATATTTTTATCATCTGTGTTAAAGTCTTCTCTAAGCTTGTAGCCAAAAGGGAGGCGAGTTGCCAATACAAAGGTCTTCGAATTAACAGACATGCATCATCCATTTGCCACCTAATATTGTTTGCTAATGATTTACTGTTGTTTGACAGATCCAATAGTAATTCTATCAATTAAATTAAAGAAAATGCTAGGGGCCTATGAAAGTGGTTTGGACAACAAATCAACTTTAAAAAAATCCTCAATGTACTTAAGCCAAAGTGTCAGATATGAGAAAAAAGAAGACCTACTATCCATGATGGGCGTTTAAAGTATGGAGAAAAATGAGAAGTATTTGGGTGCGCTTATATAGTGCTAGATCATTCAAAAAAGAGCATGTTCCAATTCTTAACCTAGAAGGTGGATGCAAAATTATATGGATGGAAGGCAAAACTTCTTTCTCATGTGGGAAGGATGATTCTGATTAAATCAGTCGTAGCTTCTATTCTTGTGTATCACATGGTAACAAGCATTTTAACAAAGGAGATTTGTAGGAAAATCAACTCCGCTTAAAGGGATTTCTGGTGGAGCTTTAAAGGGGGAAATCATCATTTATACTTGAAAAACTGAAAGCATTTTCAATATGGGGAAAGCCAAGAGATATGGAAATTGTCAACAAATCATTAGTAGCTAAATTGAGTTGCAGATTCCTAGACAACTAGGATGAAATTTGGGCAAAAATTCTCAAAGCAAAATATCTAAGGAACCACTTATTTTGGACAGGTAAATTTTCATCAATTGCTTCACACACATGGGCAGACATAATGAAATACAGAGATATTCTAAAACAAGGAGTTTGTTGGTTGATTGGATACGGTTACAACACTAAAATTCTACATGATCCATGAATTCCAAATTCAAAAATTCTGATAGAATTGTCTAACTCAAATTAGAGTGGTGCTATAAATGTTTATGATCTTATTGACAGAGATTCCAGGATATGGAGGGAAAAATTTATTAGAACTCACTTTGATTGAGTCACAAGTTCTAAAATTTTACAAATCCACTTGTCCAAGAAAGAGCCTCAGGATGCATATAGGCTAATCTAGACTAAAACTCCATCAAGTAAATTTTTAGTGAAATCTGTCTACAAGCTACTAATTGAATCGGCTGGTTCTACCTCATCTCTAAATGAAGAAGACAAGAAATTATGGAAGGAGAAAAGTGTGCCTCCCAGAGTTTTTTTGTTTGTTTGAAGATGCCTCAATGGTGCTTTGCTTCTTAAGAGTGTCATGGCAAGATTTATTCCTAGTTGTGATCCATTATGCCCCACATGTGGATTGGAAAGCAAAACTAATGATCATTTGTTCTTTGAATGCGAACTATTTAAAGTAGTGTGGTTTGGATCACCTCTTGGGCTAAGATTAAGAGAAAGCAACAAATATGTTCATGACTGGATTAAGGAGTGCATGTCCTCTCCTCCTAATCTCAGAATATTCCAATAGGAAGGCATTATACTTTGGTGCATGCATCTGGAAGGCAAGGAACAAATTAATCCTTGAACATAACATGCATCTGCTAAATTTATAATTACTAATGCCATGTTGATGATTAGAAATTATAATTCTGACTCTAATTCTCTAAGTTTCAACTTGGATAGTACACTAGGAAATTTGGGAAACAATAATTGCTCCAAGTGGAAACCGACTCCTAAAAATTCTCTCAAGATCATTAATGTCGATGGTTCAACAAGAAGACAATGTGTAGCGTCTACCCTAATCGGAGACTACAAAGGTTCATTTATTCAAGGTGAATCTAAAGAATTACACCCTTGCGAGCCTGAAGAAGTTGAAGCTAAGGCATTTCACTTGAGGATCTTATTGGCGAAAGAATTTCCAGATCGGCCAGTATTACTTAAAGGAGATAATCTGGCAATTGTGAAGCTCCTTACTAACAGAAGGGATCCTCCTCCCTGGTGAATTAGAAACATTGTTTCAGATTGTCATGGAATCCTACTCCTTGTCCCTTATGTGAGCATTTCATATGTTCCTCGAGATTGCAATAAAGCAGCCCATGCCATAGCCGCTATAGCATCTAAGGAACATGTCTCTCTCAAATGGAATGACACCAATTTTCCTCAATGAATATCTTCCATTCTTGAAATGAATAATTGTAACCTTGAGGATTTTTCAGTTGAATGAAATTGAGCTAATGCTCCTTACCAAAAAATAAATAAATAAATAAACAAAAGGACTCTAATATAAAATAAAGAGACCATGTGACTTTCAAAGCTTGTACTCTATAAGTCAGCCATGTGTTTCCATGTGTGGGCCCCATGTGATCTTCTATGTCCACATTAATTTATCTCATGATCTAAATATCATCATATATTTCTCTATTGTTATGATCATTTGAACTTTTTTTTTAATGATTTTGTCTATACATAGAGTATTTTAATGTTATCTATGGTAATACATGCTCTCTAAGTTGAGAGTAGAGTTGCCAATCGGGTCAGGTTGGGCTGGGCAAAGGTCAACCTGAGTCCAACTCGAAATATAAAACCTAAGCCCGAGCCCAGCTCAGCCCAGCCCAAAATATAAAACCTGAGCCCGAGCCCAGCCTAACACAACCCAAAATATAAAACCTGAGCTCGAGCCTAGCCCTAGCCCAAACTTAACTTGAGACAATCAGCCCAAGCCCAACTCGATTTAATAAACTAGGCTTCGGGTAAAGTTTTGGCCAGTATGAAATTAATAAAATAACATATATTCGTTGCATCCAACGGTCCAAATTTAACATCTATCTCTTGAAAATTTAAAACCCTAACCCTAAATGTCTTTATCTCTCATTGTTGTCATTGGTTACTTCTTGTCCGTTTGCCTCTTCTACACTGGCATCCGACCAAGGAAAACCCACATCTTGTCGAGTGGTCCATGATATCTTGGAACATCGTAGTCTCCATCACCTTTAAGCAAAGTTGTTTCACTTTCTCTTCTATGAAGCAATCCAGAGTGATTCGATCTTAAGCACGTTGTATTGGAATTGGCCTCAAATCCGTTTCGTGAGTGCACTAAGATCAAGTTTGTTGCCGTTGATGTTTTTGTTGTGGTTGTTAATGTAGTTGAAATTGAAACCCCTACCAAAGATAGGGGACTACTAGTTGGAAGAAGTAGATTTATGGCGATTTTGTTGAAGTTTCCGGTGGCTGGAAGAAGTTGACTGGAAGGATAAAAGTGTGGTCACATTGAGATTCAGAGAGTAGGAGTGGGTTTTAATTTATGCTTAGAATTGGAGGAGAGGAATAGGGTTGTGTGTATGTGTAGTTAGCAGGAGAAAAATGGAGGTGCAACCTGCATAAAAGGCATGGGGAGAGAGAGAGTATGAGAATATAAGTTTTTTAGGGTTTAGTTAGATAGTGTTTTAATCGTTAGATTAGGATATATCAACAGTTAGTATTTATATGTTATAAGTATAGTTTTAGGCTAGGCTTCGGCCTAATATAACATGTGACTGAACCTAGCCCGAAAATCACTTCAGGTCTAAAAATTGGGTCTGGAACTAGCACAATCCAAAGTTCAACTTCTTTGGGCTGGACAAGTCAAGCTTCAGGCTAACCCGACCTAATTGATAGCCCTAGTTGAGAGCCAGGAGCAAACTAAGAAGGAAGCTTGCTGGATTCTAGAGTTTATTCGTGTAATACATTTAATAGATTTTAGAGTTGTTAACTGTGTAAAAGAAGAAAGCTTGTTAGACATGTGGGTGGTTCATGTTTCTTCCTCTATTGCTGGACAAGGAAGCTTCCAACAAATATTTCAGTCATTTACCATGTGAAGAAGAGTTTTAAGGCATCTTCTTCTGTGACAAGTGGGTGGTATTTGTAGCATGAGGAGAGGGCAATTGTTTTATAGTTCTCTTCAATGATAATTTACAATGAAGATGTTGATGTTAAACAACTGCAGGAATCAAACTTAAACCAATTGAATTGACTAAAAAAACAAATAATGATATAAAAAATTCAAATAATAAATTAATAAACAATTATTATAGAGAATTAATTTCCATTGCAAGAAATAGAATATGCTAAATTTCTATCTTATGTTGCAGAGAATCAAACAAATCTATTGTAAAGAATTCAAATAATTTAAAACAAAACTCTTAAAAACAAAATTAGATAGAACTTGCTAATTTAGTGTCGAGGCGTGTCCGAAGACATTGTCCTAAACGATATTCGCTTCCCACTAATCAATGCCACAAGGTATAGTAGACAACCGTCCCAAGATTTAATGACTTTGGCTTCTCCAACCCACACAGTTTAGCAATGAATGTATTTCAAACCTAACTTAGTACAACTCAAGAACTCTTGATCTCGATTGTAGAACAACACCAAAATGATTTGCAAATAAAATAAGAGAGAGGGGGGAGAGAGATAAAGTCATTTAGTGTGCTTTTAACGTGAAAACCTTACCCTATATTTATAGACTGTGAACCATTCTCCGTTTATGTAAATTTATAACCCACAACCAATTATCTCAAGCATTGCCAGTCTTCAATTTGACACATTTCGGCATTGCATCGTTTCTGGTTTTCATGAGCGCTCTAGTGAACTCAGCACAAGTTTTCATAGGACGTGACCCCACTTCCACATTTATATAAATGAATTCATTAGGCATAAACTACAACTAACCGCACCAACCATAGGTTATGAATTCATTAAGAGTTTATAAGCAATCCTCATAAATGTTGTAGTTTATGCATTATCTACACTATCGGAAGGGACTAAGAGCATAGGCTCTTTGACAATGCTCAACAAGTTGTCTTTTGATTTCGTTCTTATCTATTTGTACCTACTTCATATGATCTCCAATCACATAGGTTAGGTCTTCGTTGTATCAACTCATGATTGGGCTATCAGTCATATCCCCTTTGATGTATCTCTCACAACTTTTCTATCAAGTGGTTGTATCAGAGGATCAACTAAATTTCTTACTGGCTTCACAAAATTTAGTGATATAATACCACCATTCAACATTCTTCTTACAATATTATATCTCAGGTGTATATACCTATTCTTTCCATTATGCATATTATTCTTGGTTCTAGCTAGCTATAACCATTTTATTATCATGCTGATTGAACCAATCCATTCCATAACGGAATATCTGCTAAGAAATTTCTTAGCCATTCACCTTCAACACTTGTCTTTTTTAAGGTAATAAACTTAGCCTCTATAGTTGAATGTGCCTAACAAGTTTGTTTGGTTGATTTTCAAGAGATTACACCACCATCAAGAGTAAACATATATCCACTCGTTAATTTGGTATCCATTGTATCGGATATCCAATTAGCATCACAATATCCTTTTAACATAGGAGGTAAAAGAACTTTTCATCATTCTCTATATATCAGAGTATTTTTTATATGTAAAAAGAATTTTTCAACATATATGAAAAAGCAATCTTTTCTTGCTGACTATTCAGTATAAGAAGACCACAAGTTATGTGTGTTCTTGGCTAAAAATTTTTATTCGAAAAGCTTTCTCTCCTTAGCTCCCTATGGCAGTTTCCTCTCTTGTTTAGTAACTTTTCTTTGTCTTTGGTAAGCATAATTGTGTGATCTTGCGTTCCCTAATGCTTAGGAATTAGCTTAAACTTAGTCTCTTTGCCTTGATTCTACAAATACAACAAGTCCAATTGTGTCAAAAGGATTGCATGTGCATTGGCTATATTGTTGGCCGTTTCAATGTGATTACGAAATTTGTAGTGGGAATTGAGTTTACAATCGAAACTATAAATTGATCAACTTGAAACAAAATTTGTTGTTGAAAAAAATGTAGGCATTGTAATGATTGGTTGTGAACATGAAAGCATGTGTATGATTGTAATGTTGAATCCATTGCAATAGGTACATCTTCAAATGGTTTTTTTTGTTATTTTAATTTACTTTCCCATGATTGTTTTGCTTTGTATCAAAGAACTGAAAAATAAAAATTACGTTTCACTCCCATGAACTCATATGACAGTTAGAAATTGAAAATAATGAGGTATTTTATTATTTAATATGGCTTTTAACAATTTATAGACAAATCATGGTATTAGTATTATTATTATTATTTTTGTTAATCTCTTTGTTTATCCTAGAAAAGAAATGTGAAAAAATGCTTTGTTTTTTGTTTTTGTTTTTATTGCTTTAGATTTGGTGGTTGTTTTCTCAAAAGCATTGATTTACTTTACATTGCTTCCATTTCCAATAGTAGTATTCTATTGTCTTCATTTTCTTAACATCTCCTACGAAATAAATTGACGGATACAAATTATTTCAACCGTGTTTGATCATTTGGATTTGGGTCAAATCCGGTGGAATTCAAAATATGATTTCATTGATTAGACGGATTCCTCACATTTGGTTGGTTGGATTAGAAACCTATTAATTTTCATACAAATCTAATGGAATCCATTTCTTTGTATTTTTTTGATTTTCTTTTTCTTTATCAAAAGGTCAAATTTGTATAAAAATTCATCTCTATTATGTTGACCAATGATCTCTTGTAGATTCCAAAAAAATTGTTTTTTATTTATTAACAATAGAATAACAAATAGAATTATTGTATTTCTTTGAATTTATTTCTAATTCTTTATACTTTTTGTACTTTTTATATTCTCAAATTTATATTATATACAAAATGATCCCATGTTTAATAAGGGGTGGGATTCCATGCCTAATATGCAGGTGGAATTTGGTAGGACAACTTAAAAAGTGTCTAAAATAAGAATGAGTCCGGGTTGACACATTTTTTGGAAATGCTTTTTCATTTTCTTTGACACGATGTATTATTGGTCCTGATGTCATTCTTACTCTAAGCACTCCTTAAATTGTCCTATCAAATCCTGAGCGTTTATAATAAATAATAACGATAAACTATCCCAGATAGGAAATGGGTTTACAAGTACACTGTATGTAAATGCAAATGATAAATGAAGGATGGTATAACAAATCATATTGGGAAGTGTTCTGTCCAAGATATGGTGTTTTAGGGACACCAGGGGACGTGATATGGAATAAAATAGATTTTTCATATTCAATGATGCATTTTATTCCATATGATATCCCATGGTGTACTGGACACCAAATCCTGGACAGAACATTCTTTCCCAATAACATTTGCACCCTCGCTCTGTCACGCATCGTTCGCGTGCTGGACCTGCTGGGTGACAGTGGCGCGATATCCAATCCATTCAATAGTCTTAGGCTAGCCCTGTACCGTCTTTGGTCTGCTGGATAGACATGAGCTTGCACGTCAAACAGGCCTGATGGAGTCTGACTTGACTAAGACCCAACTGTGGATTCCTATTTGAACAACGGGCAAAGATTTAATGCAACAAAATTATTTGTAACATGAAATAAAATGCATTAAGGGCCGTTATATGGAATAAAATGCAAATTCCACATTCAAATAATGCATCACTTACCCAGTTTATTCAATATAACGACTCCTGGTGTCTTGGACATCATCATGGATGCCAAATCATAGACAGAATATCCTTTTCCATAAAAAACCAGTTTTGTATGTTCTTTTTATTATGAGTTATGATACCCACTTCAACTCCCGTTTATCAAAGCAGAGATTAACACCTCTTTACCGCCTGAGCGAAACAACTGACTGAGACCCTGGACTGGAAGACTTGACTTGTTAAATCGCCGAGTTCTATTGTAGCACTGTGTCTACAGACCTGAATTTGTCAGTTCGGACAGGAGATGATTTAAAATCGAGCTTGTTGCATGTTTCAGTTGAAATGCAGTTGGGCTTGCCTCCAATATCCACTGTGAAATAGAAGAGAACTTTATTAGGGTAACTAGACTAGTTAGAGATTGAGGTTTTATGGAAGCTTCGCTTCGCCTCCCGGCTTGAGGTACTATAGAAGAGGCCCAAAGAAACAAAATGAAGGGGAGGAGAAAGAAGAAGATGAAGGTAGAAGTCGAAGGCGTGAAAGCTGGAGGCGAGGTTATAGTAACAGAAGAAGACAGTGATAGTGGTGGTGGTTTGGAAGAACCTCGGGGAGTCTTTCTTCCTTTCTTCGCCACCATTGAGGAATTCTCGGGGTAGTCTTTCTTTCTTTCTCTGATCCATTTCTTGTTTCATTTCTCATTCCTTTATTGTCTGTTCTGTTGTCTTTGTTGCCCACCCTAAAAAATATGGAAATGCTAGTTACTTTGTTAGAAAGAAAAGCTCAAAACCTCCCCCCTGATTGGAATGAAAAGCATGCGAAATGAGTTTGGTTGAAAAAATAATATTATTGTTGCAAAATATGGAAATGCTAGTTACTTTCTCATGGTTGATTATTTGTTCCCCAAATGATCTGACTTTGTTATGCTTCTGGATTGATCAGCCACCTCACTAATCTCAAAATGTGTTTTTCATCAATGTTTTGATAATGTTCCGGAGCCTCAAATGTTTTTCTCTTGAAACACAATGTGACGATCGTTTTTATTTTTATGACAGAAATGTAGTGGATTTGTGGAACAGTGAACAAATTTGGGTGTAGCAGATCCTTTTATTTGCTTGTCTTTTTGGATTATGTCAGGTCTGCCTTCATTTAGCTGTTGGATCTTAAATGATCCGCTGGTCATCACTAAAGTTAGGGTTAAAGAACCCATAGGAGTTGTTGACGGCCCCGATGGAAGAAATAAAACCCAAAATAATATTATAAAAAAAAATAGAGTGAGCATCCGCAAAGATTCTTATAGATTTTTTCTTTTAAGGTTTGAGAGTGAGAGAGAAGGGTTTACAAAGGGAAAAGAGTGTGTGGATTTTAGAAAATACACTGCAGATGTAGGTACATTGCCAACTAACATAAAAATTCACGTCTTGTGTGATTGTTAAGTTTTTGTACTTAATTCTTTATTACATAGATCATGAATGGTTTAAGTCTGTATCCTTGTTTCCAGCTGCACCTACAGATCATTATAATTATTAAAAACTTTACTACACTTTTTTTTTTTTATCATTTTTTTTGGATTTTCTTCAATTTTTATTACCTCACAGTCTTAAGGTTTAGACATTCTACCAAAAATTAAATAATCTTAAGGTCTAGACATTCTACCATTACTTTGGTGCAATGGTAGTGACTTGGGCTGCCAGCGAATTCACGTGGATTTCAAGTCTTGTGAGCAGTCACTATTGTCCAAAATTTGCCAAAGGTGTTACGTCTTTGATTCAACCCTCTCTACGCCCCATAGGTACAGGTACGGGACCAGCACTGGTTAATGACTGATTGTTTTGAGTGTTTGCCCTCCATTTGCTTTTAAAAACATTGAGACAACAATGTTATCAAGAGCAAGTTTCGTTGGGATATCTGATCTGGCTCTCCCTAACTAATCCACTAAATTGGGAAGCATTTATTTCTGTGAGCAGTCATTTTGTGCAAAAATAGCCAAAGGTGTTAGGTCTCTCTGATCCAACCCTCCCTGCACCTCAGCACTCCCTCCCTACACCCCAGCACTGGGTAATGACTGATTGTTTGAGTGTTTGGCCTCCATTCGCTTTTAAAACACTGAGTCTTATATTTTTGGGAGACACAATATAGTGTAATCTGTTTATGCTTTCTAGTGATGGCTGCTGTTCTCCATTAATTTACTCACAATTGATTTTTTACTCATTAATTATTTTTTCTCAGTTAAGTTTTCCGATTCAAATTGTCTTTTTGTATGAGTTGGTCTTTTCTCAGCTATTATTCTAAAGTAGACATGGTGTTGTGCCATTATTTTCCAAAATAGACATGGGTTAAGATAATGCAATGTTTACATGAACATGGTGAATGTAGTGAGCAGTATTAATCAATGTATTGTTCTCGAACGGGTATTTTCTTCGTATTGGTTGGGTTGAGATTATATGGTTTGTGTATCTTAATTTAAAATTTGGTTCATATAGATTGTGTGTTTTGATTTAAAATGTCGATGCTGCTTTGTCTTGTATTTGTTAATGGTTAGCACCTAATTGGACATATCTTTACTTATACAAACCACAACCCTCTTTTCTTTGCGCTGTCTTTTGGTAATCATCTTCTTCTGGGCATTTTAGTCTTATCAGTGTGCAATTTCACAAGAGATGTCAAAAGTCTCGTTTGTTTAAAATGTCTACGCTGCGTTGTCATGTTATTAATGGTTAGCACCTAATTGGACACATCTTTCTTATACCAATCTCAAACCATTTTTTTTAGGTGGTCATATTCTTCTGGGTGTTTTTTACAAACAAGCCAGCATACCCCATATATTGTTTGTTAATGGTTAACACATAATTGGACATCTTTACTTATACTATTCCCCCCCCCCCCCCCCCCCCACCCACACCA
>JAOXJP010249948.1:0-22108 GCA_025762735.1 Platanus orientalis
AAATCTCATATATCTATGTGTAAAATGCATAAATAAATGCAAAATAAATGTGATAATGCCTACTCAAACTATGACAAATACTACAATTTTAAGCTATTATCAGCCCCCCGGAGACAAGGTGTCGCTTCCTCTTCTTCGAAGATGCAGCTGCCTCGGCTTAGCCAGCCACTGTCGGGCTAATTGACTTGGCCTCCTTAGCCTTGGCCTCTCTAATCTCCAGGGCCTAACCTAAATATTTTTTGTTTGTCTTCATCACTACACAAAGAATAGACCCAGGGTTAGAAATTAATAAAAAGTAAAATAATAATAGATAAAAAAAGAAAGAAAGAATAAAGGGGGAGGAACTAAAGATATAAAGGGTGAGTTGCCTGGGTCTAAACCAAACTTGCACTGGTGAAGTCAGTCGAGTGTAACGAGGTCCGGGAAAGCGTGGGATAAGTAATTTATAACCTCCCAGATGCAAGCCTCCTCCCCGTCAGACAACTCATTTTCTTCAGAGACTAACACGAAAAAAAAAAAGGAGAGATAAAAAAGGAATGAAATGCATAAGACAATAGAGAAAAAGAGATTAGAAAAACTACAAAATACAGCTTACCTATTGGGTTAACGGTGGATGCCCAGGCTGGGTTGAACTTTACGACGGGGACCTCCCCCAGGGGGTACTCCCAACCTCACCAGAAACAAAAAAGCATCAACTCCTCTACCCACTGTTGGAGCTCGGGAGTGCTGTTAACAGGGTAGTGGCCAGGTCCCGACTAGCAAAAAAGAACCACCTCGGCTCCTACTCCTTTGTACAGTAGTAATGGAAGAATTCATTAAGGATGAGATGATGTTTCCCCTTGAAGGTCAGCTCCTATAGGACCATACACCCTATGGCTATCAGCCAAGCGTTGGGAATTAACTACCCCGGTGCCAGTCCAAGGCAGAGTAGTAGTTCCCTTAGAAACAAGGGAACCAGAAACCGAAGGCCCGCCATAAGGGCCTGCTCGTACAGCGCTACATTACCTGTAAGGGCTTCGAAAGCCCGAAAGTCCTTGGGGGCCATAAAGACAATCCCCTCAAGAATAACATAGGTGGAATAGTATCGAGTCAGGGCATCCCCAAATTAGAACCATAGAGGGCAGCTTTAAAATTTTGCTCTGGAGCAATCTCTCCCGCTACCCCTTGGTGTTAGATGGAGCCGGCTTGGTGGCCTGCTCCATGGGGTTTTGCCAGACTTCCGACAGGTGGTTGGCTCCATCAACCATCCAGTCAACAGTATCCCCAAACACCATTGGACAACACTATAAAAATAAAGAAATACAGGAAAGGAAAAAAAGGGAAAGGATACCAATATGAATACACCGAAAAGAAAGGAAAGACCAGAGAGTACTAACAAAAAAAAGAATAATAGTTTAATCGACAAAATGAAAGGGAACTATAGGGAAATAAAGAACAAACTATAGTGTAAGAAAGGGGTACTTGAGAAATGGGCAAACTTGATAAAAGCATCGGAATCGGTGGAGAATGAATGCCTGGAAGTAGGAGAGTGCCAGAGAAGACTGGAAAAGATAGCCCCTAAGTGCAATATGTGTTGAAAGCGGAAACATTGGGATACGAAGAAATCGCCAGAAATCACCCAAAACAAAAGCAAGATATGTGAAAGATAGACAGAACAGATAGGAAAGTCTAACCAGAATTTAGGAAAGATACTTATAGACTACCCTAGGGATTCTTGACCCTACGCATGTCACGCATCCACAGGTTAAAGAAATTAACCGAAAAAATAAGGTAACGCATGAATCCCAAAATATTCAAGAGGTTTAAACATGACAGTTCGATGACATGAAGATCAACAAAGACATGATGCTTGACATGACTCATAACCAACGCTAACACGTCCCCTCGAATACAAAAGTTCATTAAATGCAAGGCCATCATTAGTGCTCATCCCCCAACCGATATCACCTCGATTGTTGAAATGACACGCCGCCTGTGCCAAAATAAATAGTAATAGACACAAAAAGTTCGTATTCCCAAGCCACATAACCCTAGACCTAGGAATAAGGGGGACAATTGATGGGGGAAAATATACTGAGGCCCCTACTAGCTGACCCCGATGAACCAACAGAGTCCTGACCCTAGGAAAATTGACCCTGAAAATTCCCAAGAAGACTAGCCCAAGGAACCTTCAGGGATACCCTGACTCATAAAATGTCGAGGCCACCAGCGAAAAACCAAAAATATCCCTCGATACTTGACTCCCCAAATATCCTGGAAATAGTCTCAACTATTGCCCATATCACTTAACACCCAAAGGCTAGCCGAGACCTTGAGAGGTCCGATACCTGAGAATCCCCGACATGCAGAAATATAATGACCCCGACTATTCTACTTAAAGATAAGCATAATCTAGAAACCATTATGAAGAGAGAATATTCTCTGCAGTAGGCCTGACATTCTGAAAAAGTGACAAAGAGAGTAGGGGGAGACGTAGCCAAGAACCTAGGGGAAAGCGACATGCAGGATCTCATTTGATAGGTCACTACTCAAGCTTATAAATAGGGCAACAATTCACTCTTCAGGTATGAGAAATCAGAAACCCTAAGTGAGAGAGCTCCACTTCTACATTCCCCCTATTATCTGACTTAACCGTCAAAGAGCTAAAGGCCGACCCCCCACCGGCACCTAGCTTCCTAAACTTCTTTTGCTTCGTATGTGCAGCGCTCGCTCCATTAGGGACCTGGAATGGCCATGGGACCATCTGATTAGGGTAAAAGAGTTTACCAAACCGATATGCTATCACTCTTCAACACCTTCCTTCCATGCCTAACATGGCTGATTTGCAAAGATTGTGGGATGAGTTAAAAGCTTCCTTGCCTTCAATGGATATTCACTCTCAACCGTTGCTCTCAGTAGCCAACCCAACTTTACATGACCCATGCCACTTCTAATATTGGACAATTAAGATATCATCAAAATGCTATTCAAGTGCAAAATTAGCAAAACATTCAGCATGAAAATTATGTATATAATCACCATGCATGTTTCAACCAAATCTATACCATGTAAATAGCAAGAAGCTCAACCCCTTTCTTAGATACATAAGCTTCAATTAATCTATCTTGCATTCTAGTTTTTAGCTTTAGACAACATAGCTCAAAATATCCCCAACACAATAACTGTTGCTAATAAACTATCACAATTTGCAATCCTGGAAAGATCATAATGATCAAAATTAGCACTGAAACTAGGTTCAAGCCTTTAACTAGCTTGCATCAGGTTCCTAGCATCCAACCAAACCGACACTCACCAATTTCAAAAACAGAAAAATGAACAAATTAGTTATCACTTGACATCATTATTAAATCATAACTCGAAGATTTGTGGTGACCGACAAAAACTCATAAAACAAAAGGACCTTAAAGCTGTAAGTGAAAACGATCCTATTACTATAATAGACTTTACCAGTCAGAGCCCACCTCCAAAATAAATGATCTAGCACAATATATACGGTTTGGAAGAAAGTATTGCATAAAACTATAATAGTACCGGCAATCAAATTATCTTAGGCCCAATCTGGTTGCCATGAAAAGATTTTCTCATGACAAAATTTTCCCAAAAAAAAATCATTTTTAAGCTGTCTGATTGCTATGACAAGTTGGTTTTTTCATGTTTTTCTTATGATTATTTTCTTTCCTTTTCTTATGGGATTTTCTTTTCTTTTCTTTTTTACACAATTCATGGCAACCAGACTGGGCCTAAAGAAATTTCCAATTTCATGTTTCCTTCACACGTCCGAGTGATAAAAGGATACCTATACATCTTTTCTTCAAACTAAAAGACATTTCTTAAAAACAAAAATGAGAAGAAAGATCTAACCTCTAATGCATTCCTTATTTGAGGATTAGGCAAAAACCAAAATGCAATTCCTTCAACCTTCAACATATAGACCTAAAGTATTGATGAAAAAAAATATAAGCACATAATCGAGCAAATAAAATACAATTACAGAAATCCGAGAAAATGAATGATTAATTTATAAATGAATCGCAAGTCCTAATCCTGTACCGATTGGGGATCGACCAATCTACAGTGAGATTAATGCTCCAGACTTAATCTTGATTCCACGTTTTAAATCCATGAGCTCATTAACATAACATTAGCCTCCTCACGAATGAATTTTACATAATAGATCTCATAGTAAATAAATCCTTAACCGACTAAACCACTATATTATAAAACACACAATAAAATGAACCTGCAAAGATCATGGGTTAGCATAGATAAAACTTAACAAGGATCGGATAATCCTTACACCTACAAACAGGGGTGGAGCCAGGATTTTCACATGGGGGGGTAAGCCAAAGGATTATGTGCGCCCCTTAACGATTGCTGACAGTACGCCCACAATTAGAAGGTGACACATCACATCAAAAATGTGAAAAGCATCCCCAAAATGTGTAAATCACTTATTCAACTTGGTGTGTCACCTGCGATTGCAGGCATACTATTGGCACTGAGACTTTAAATCATCTCCAGTCTTAATGGACTGGTACCACTCCATTGACAATCATTGCGTGACATGTAGCACGGTGTTTGAGTCAACACACATGGATCAAAGGAGGGTATTATAATAAATATACAATTAATAAGTACTTGTGTATTTATTAGTCAAAATAGATGTTCTATCCAGGATTTGGTGTATAGGACATCTGAAGACTTCACATGGAATAAAATGGGCAGTGGTTGGATGAAATTTTAAATTTCCACCCATTTTATTCCAAATGAAATCACTTGACACCCTAAGCACAATCCTGATAGGAAATTTGCACCCTTTATTAATGCATCATTTGTCAGAAATTATGTCACATCCCGCACAGAGAATGGAGTGGTTCCAGTTCAGTTTATAAGTCAGATTAAAGTTGACGTGAACTCATTTTTTTAATAAGGTGGAGCAATTGATTCCAATCATGGGGTACTCAAACATTAAGGGGGATAATGGATTCCAACGAAGGGGAACTGATTCCAATCAGATTCGTCTGGCTCATTAAGTATTACAAGGTAATCAAGCATTGAGGGCCCCTTGCTCCAATGTGGTTCCACCATTGCCTACAAAGAGCATTTATCTTCTTTGCTGAATTCCTCTCTTTTTGTAATTGTCCATTGCATCGTGGCCGAGACAAACGAGATCATCTGTGAGATTCATCGGCGGTCATGACAGTAATCTTCAGCCAAAATTAGGGTTTTGATCTTCGCTTTTCCCCCTTTTCGAATCGTCCCGAACGGTCAGTGAGAGAGGGAAGAATAAAAATAAAAGACTGTCGGTGGCTGGGTTCAAAACCAGCTCCAAAAAAACCATTAGAAAAAAAAATGAAGCCTACCAATCCGACATCGCTCCCTTCTTCTCCAGCGTCATCTACGACTCCGGCGACTCCAAGATTTGAAACCGGTAACCAGTGAAGAGATGGCGAAAAAAACACCTCTTTCTCATTGAGTGAGGAAGAGACGGATGCTAGGGTTTTGCTTCGTTTCAGGAGACCTAACTTAACTGACTGTGGGACCATGGGACCCACAATCCTTAACCAGCTCGGCTTAAACGAGAAGGAGCCTGTCCATTCAGTTTTTTACACGAGGTGTTGTCCAGACAAGCTGTCCTACGCGCTAACCTGTCGCATAGAATCCGATGCGACATTCCAACAACAGATGCCCACTCTCCCCCTAAAATCTTAAAAAGTTCAATCAATCCGATAGTCTGTAGACATATTGAGACTTACATTCTTCTGTCCAAAATTTAAATAGCAAACAAAGTTATAAATGTCTATTGATACTGATTCATACCAACGGTTCGGAAATCCACAGCCGAAGGGAGACTCTCTTTGCCACCTGACGGATTGAGGGAGTCCAATGTTTACAACTTGTGGTGGATGCGATCCAAAACCATGAACTAGCAATAGGGCTGTAGACAAAGCAAATTCAAATCGGATATAGCTACATTCATATTTATATTCGTTTAGTTAATCGCATATCGGATGCAAATTTGAATATTTACGAATATTTAAAAATAGGATCTGTTTTATTTATATGAATTTCAAATATGAATTCAGATATATCTTATTACACTTTTTATTAGAAACTTAAGAGTTTTGTTTCATTTTTTATATAAAAAATAATAATAAAAAACCTATTTTCTACAATACCCTCTTTAAATCTAACATTTACCCATAACACCAAAACAAGATAAGAAATACACATTAATTTGATTGGGTTTTGTTTCACTTTTTTATATAAAATAATAATAATAATAAACCTATTTTCTACAATACCCTCTTTAAATCTAATATTTACCCATAACAAGAGAAGAAATACATATTAAGTTGATTGTTATAACTTATATTTATAAATAACATTTACCATATATATAAACCTAATCGGTCGAATATTAATCAGAGCAGATGTATACATATCCGCATTCAGCTCGTTTATAATTGAATATTTAAATGAATTGATATAGACGCATCCATATTCATCTTATTTGAATTGAATGTTGGCGCTTAGGCGGATATTTGACAGCCCTAACCAGCAATGATTGTTATGGGAACAAAAATCTGTTGCAATGGTATAATCGTTAGTTAGATATTGAGTAGGTATAAGGAAGGATTTTGTTTTTTTGGTAAACAAGTACAATAATAAATTAATAAGAACAAGGATGCCGTAAGGCATCTACATCATAGTTAAAGTCATTCTCAAGCCACAAAGGGAGGAGGGGAGATCATTTTTTAAAAGATTTGGAGGTTGCACCAAAGGTGGCCAAACACATAAGAAATACAAGAACCAAGTGTGAATGTGGTCAATTTATGTGCTTCCAGGTGGTAACTTCCTATGCATATCTTTCTACGCATATCTGATCTAAAATTTTGTGAATGAGAGTGGTGCATTCTATCTTTCTTTGTGGCGCACCTCACTTGGCAGAATACTCAACATAGGAGATGGTCATGCCTCCTTAGGATACCCAAAAAATGGGTAAGCACCAATCTTGTTTCTTTAGAGAATATCCAAGGGCTAACCCGATGCTATTACTCCGTTAGTTGCAAACGATCAATGAAACTACAATCCAATGCAAAGCGAGTATTGGTAACCACCCATACCTCGGCAGTCGGTAGAATCATAACCTAACATTTCCATCGTTTGCCCTCTTTACCCCATCGATCTCAATCTCCCCTCATTCAACCAACCGTGATCCATACGGACTTATATAGGAATCAATGATTGATGGTTATAAACCTTAGACAAATCTTAAGTTAGGGAGATCTGATCTTAGGAGCATATACCGCCCCCCAACTAGAATCGAAAAATCCGGTTGGAAGATCCTCCCAAACCTATTAAAAATTGTCAAAATGACAACCGAATGTATTTCAGTGGCTGCTTTGTATTTATACCTCCATTGTTCTAGCAGTTTTTTTGCTCAAAACTTGATCTAATCTCTTTTTGTGCCCAAGCTTTTTAGGAGATTGCAATAGATAAAAAGTCCCTTGTTAAGGGTTCTTCACTGGATAAGAAAATGTATAACCTTCTTTTTTTTAATCTTGATTTGTGTGTGTGTGTGTGTGTGTGTAATAAATCAGTAGATAAGCATCTATTGTGTTGGAAAATATAATCTCAATGTGCACAAGGGCTATGATCTTTGGCTATGTAGCCTCAAAAAGTTCAATTTCAAACTATTATGCTCATTTGAATGATATGTAATGATGCACCAATATTGCAACAGCTCTCTCCTTTCCCCAAGTCCCCGACTCCTAAAAGAAAAGATCACCCCAACAAATTAAATTCTCCCTTAATCCTGTGGACAAAACAAAAAGAGAAAGCTACAAAGCAAAGCAACGACCGAGATTTGAAAATTTACACTTAGTGACCAAATTATGCTCTTAGTTTTCCCCTGTTAGTTTTAAAATCCTCTGCTCTGCTCTGAGTCTTGCAGTCATAAAATGGGTCGTGACTCATCCAATATGCTTTAACATGGCATTAACCTACCCATCTGAGAAGATCTGGACTAGATCACCACATCGTTTCTCTCACTTCCTCCACCACCACCTCACGCCGATCACCAACCCCACACCTTGTTTCACCATCGTCTAACTCTTCCCCAATTCTTCGACCCCTCCTTTGGCAAGAAAAGAGGTGCTTTCCTGTATGCCTCTCCTTTGGGTCCTTTAAAGCTAAACTTTGATGACACTTCAAAAGGCAATTCAGGTCAGACCAGTTTTGATTGCGTGATTCATGACCACTCTCGCAATAAGATTCGAGTTATTTGTGGGTCTATGGGGCTGCTGCTCAAGGGCTTGCAGGAGTTAAAAGTGTGGCTGTTAAAGACTGCCTAGTGAAGGGAGATTCTTCAGTGGTTATAAGCTGGCTTAAGAATCGGAGAGAATCTTTGCTGGGAATTTCTCGTTCTCATATTGCTAGGGACCAGAATGCCCGGGTTGACAAGGTAGCATACTATACCTTCTGGATGGGTGCTTGTAGCTAATTTTCTCTAGTTGTTATATCATTAGTTTTCTTTTAATAAAGTGTCGTTAATTATCAAAAAAAAATCCCTCCTGAACCGAAGCCCCTTTGCTCCCAACCTGAGGTTATTAAATCATGGGTACTCTTAGCTGGTCTTAAGGCCAATAGCTTTCACTTCTCTCTTACTCCACACACTAAACCCACCTCTCTTTTATTTTCATTTTTTGACCATGAACCAATCCCCTCCACGCACCTTTGCCGAGCTCGACTTGCGCACCTTGTAAAAATAAAGGAAGAAAGGAGGCAAAGTTTACTTGGTTCAGTAATGGTTTCCTACGTCAATGAATATGAACATAATTCCATCTCTCTCTTTTCTTTTCTTTTTTTTTTTTTTTTTAACTTTCTTGGTTTTTATATCTCTTAGCTACATTATATAAAGAAGAAATGATGGTATGAAAGGAAGGAGAAACAAATTGGGAAAATTAAAAAAATAGAAAGAAGATATTTTACAGACCATCGAATCTTTTAAATCTCCTATGATGGTGTCAATACTCCCCCTCAAGCTAGAGCATGAATATCAAGAATGTCCAACTTGCTTGTAAGGTAACTGAATTGTTCCTTTCCAAATGCCTTTGTGAAAATGATGCTAATTGATGTTTAGATTCAACATTGGATGTCTAAATCAACCCATCTTGAATCTTCTCACGAATGTGGTAATAATCCAACTCGATGTGTTTCATCCACTCATGAAAAACAAGATTTGTTACTATATGAGGTGCCTCTTTGTTGTCATAGTAAAGATACCTACGTTGAGAATGATGAACGCCAAAGTCCTTTAAAAGATATTGTAGCCAAATTAGCTCATAAGTAGTTGATGCCATTGATTTGTATTCAACTTCTACTAAAGAATAGAAAACTGCAGATTGTTTCTTACTCTTCCAACAAACCGGACTATTTCCTTAAAAAACACAATACCCAATAAGTGATCTTCAAATAATAGGACCCGTAGCTCAATCCGAGTCACCAAAAACCTTAATTTGGAGAGTGCTATCACGGAATAAGATAATTCCTTTACCAAGAGTTGATAGGAAATAGCATAGCCATCACTAAGCCGCATCAAGATGTGGTTTCAATGGTTTATGCATAAGTAGACTAAGAAGCAATAGTGAATAAACTATTTCAGATTGAGTGATGGCTAAGTAAATAAGATGACCTACCAAGCACCTATACTAAGCTAGGTTGTTTAAGAAATCTCCTTCATCAGGTGTGAGTTTGATATTTTGGTCCATAGGGAACTAGACAAGTTTAGCACCATGAAAGCCCACATCATCCAAAATTGTGAAGGCATATTTTTCATTGAAGTAAAAAATATTCATTTCTTGGAATGTGTAACTTCAATGCCCAAAAAAATATTTTAAGAGGCCAAGATCCTTAATATGAAAGCAACTATTAAGGAAAACCTTTAGTGCTTGAATTATTGATTTGTTGCAGAACAAAACTTATTGAATCAATTACAAGAAGCTTGTTTCAAACCATAAAGAGACTTATGTAGACGACACACCAAATTTTCCCCTTGTCAACAAAATCTAGGAGGAAGATTAATGTAACTTCTTCAAGAAGGCCCCCATACAAAAAAGCATTATTGACATATAATTTATAGAGTGCCCATTCTTTGATAGCAGCCAAGGAAAAAACAAAGCAAAGAGTGACTAATTTTGCCATGGGTGTAAAAGTCTCATGATAATCAAGGTCCTTAATCTGAGAATACACCTTAGCACCCAAGTGAGCTTTGTATCACTTAATTGAAGTATAAGAATGATGCTTAACCTTGTACACACATTTGCAATCAATGGGTTCTTTACCAGGAGGAAGATGAATCAAAGACCAAGTCTTGTTCTTCTCATAAGCACTAAGTTCAATTGTCATAGCCTCAAGCCACTTATAATGTTTAACAGCTTAAGAAAACATCTTGGGCTGACCTCAACAGATATATATAAAGTAGTGAAAGCATTATGAAGCATAAGAGATAACACGATAAAAGGGATAAGCAAGATTGAGGGAGATGGTAAAGAATATGATTTTAGGGTCTACCGAGTAATGAGAGAACAATAATAATCCTAAAGATGAGTGGGAAGATGATGGTGTCAAGAAGATTTGTGAAAAATAGGTGGGGATGGTGGTATGGAACTGATAGGAACTGAAGTAGGTAGTGTCAATACAGGCACAGGGAGGACAACAGAAGAGTGGGATGGTATAAAATACTTCCTCATGGAAAGTAAGAACACATCTTGTAAAAATAATGTTGTTGTCAAGATTGTACACTTGATACCCACGTTGACTAAAAGGATATCCAACAAATGTTGAGGGTTTAAGCCAAAATCCTATCAATCATCCAAACAAAATGAAAGCAAAACTAATCAAGAATAAATCAAATCATAACCACAAGAACACCACAAACATAGTATTTACATGGAAACCCCCAAGTTAGGAAAAAACCACAGAGCTGCAAAGAAAACTTCACTATTTGGAGAAGATTACCAAAGTTCTTTACCAATCTCTTACAAACAATAGTTCCTCTCACCTTTTTCATGCCTGATTCTACTCAAACTTGCCCGGATCAATCTCCCAATTTGGCCAGATTAATTTGGCCTATTGGAACTTGTTCCTTTGTTCCTTTTCACCTCTTACTTACATTAGACTCCACTCCAATAATCTCCCACTTGAAGACTGATGCTCTCGTTCCCGTTGTCTAGTTTTTGTACCTGCAATGTGACTATTTTTCTCTTTGAATCTCTTACGGCCCTATATCTTCATCCCTACTCACGAAGATCAATTGAAGCTTTGTAAAGCTCTAATTTTTTAACTATCACCACCTTGGTAAACATGTCTGTTGGATTATAATTCGTATGGATCTTCTCTAATCTCAGCACTTGTTTTTCCAAGAGAGATATTATGAAGTGATACTTCCTATCAATGTGCTTGGTTTTGGCATAAAAGGCTGAGTTTCTTACAAGATAAATGGTACTCTAGCTGTCACTGAATAGCCTATTATTCTCTTACTTCTTTCCCAACTTCATCAGGTTTTTCAATCGAATTTCCTTGTTAACCTTTGTACTGCAATGTATTCCACTTTCATTGAGGAAAACGTAACTATCTTCTGTAGTTGAGACACATAACTAACTATTGTGTCCCCTAAGGTAAACACATACCCCATTGTACTCCTCTTCTCTTTATCTCATGACAAGTCTGAGTCTATGTATCCTTATAGTTTTACTTCCTCCCCTCCAAAACTCAAGGTTGTGTTAGTGGTCCCTCTCAACTATCTCAAAACCTACTAACCTCTTCCCAATGCATCCTTTTAGGTTTGCTCATGAATCTACTCATAACTCCCATTATTTGAGTTATATTCAGTCTAGTATTGACCATGTCATACATCAAGTTGTCCACTACTAAAGCATATGAAACCTTAAACATATAATCCTTATCTTTTCAGTCTTAGGAGATTTTTTCTTGGAGAGTCAGAAATGACTAGCCAATAAGGTACTAACTGGCTTTGCATCCTGCATGTTGAATCTGGTAATAACCTTTTCAACATACTCTACCTGAGACAACCTCAACTCATGGTTATTCCTATCTCTTGTGATTCTCATTCCAAATAACTATTTAGTTGCTCCCAAGTCCTTCATCTCAAACTCCTTTGACAACGATTTCATCAAGCTGTTTATCTCATGTATACCTAAACCTGCCACAAACATATCATCCACGTAAACAAGTAGAATAATGTACCCATCATCAAAGGCTTTGTGATAACAACAATGGTCCACATAGAATCTTCTATACTCATTCTCTGATATGACATGTCAAACTTGAGGTACCATTGCCTTGGGGCTTGTTTCAACCCATATAAGCTCCTCTTAAGCTTGTACGTCATTTCCTTCTTGTCTTCTATTTTATACCCTTGTAACTGCTGCATGTAGATGTCTTCTTCCATGTGACCATGGAGAAAATTTTTCTTCACATCTAACTACTCAAGATGTAGATCTTCCACTACCATAATGCTTAGCACCACTCTAATGGTGGTCATCTTCACAACCTGAGAAAATTGTTCAAAGTAGTCAATACCTTTTCTTTGTTGACACTCCTTCACAACCAACCTGGCCTTCTTCAACATGTATACCCATTTGTTGTCTGGGGACTTCTTTCTTGAAGGTAGTGGAATTAAGTCCTATGTTTGGTTTGTAATCAAGGATTTCATATACTCATCCATGGTATGCTCCCACTTAGTTCTTGAATCAACCTCCAATGCTTCATCATAGCATTTCGATTCACCCCCATCTATCAACATCAAATAGTACAACAAAGGAAAGAATCTTTGAGTTGGCTTAGGTGTTCTTGAAGACCTTAATTCTAGAGTAAGTGTTTGAGGCTCAATCTATGGTTTTCTTCTAGCATCTCATTGCCTTCTTCTCTTGGTGGTTCACCCTAAGAAACATCCTTAACTTCCATAAAACCCTTCTTGCCTTATGATCATCTACCTTGTCTTTATATATGACATTTTCATTGAATACTACATCTATGCTTCTAATGATTTTTTGGTTTTCATAATCCCAAAACCAATACTCAAACACATCAAAATCATACCCAATGAAAATTCGCTTCTTCATCTTTGCATCTTACTTGTTTCTCTAATTAGCATCAACATGAACATAAGGAATACAACCCAATACTTTTAAGATCCCCAAGAAATCCACCATTTAATGGTACTGAAGATCCTCTATTTATCAAGTATGCAGTTATGTTAACTACATCCACCCAAAACTATTTGAGCAATGCCATATTTAACCTCATACTTTTGACTTGCTCTACAATTATTTTGTTCATCTGCTCGGCCACACCATTTTGTTGTGGTATGTGTGGTACTGTCTTCTCGCTTCTAACTCCATTCAAAGCACAAAACTTTTCAAACTCTTTTCTACAATATCCCCCCTCCATTATCAGACGTTAAGCACTTAAGCCTCAATCATGTTTCTTCCTCAACCAAGGCTCTCCACTTCTTAAACATGTCAAATATGTTAGACTTATATTTTAGGAAATAAACTCACAGTTTAATATTCCATTCTGTGGGCCTCAATTTTTGCACGACAGGTGGACCTCTTAGAAAAGTGGTCCACTCATCATGGGTTAAACCCATGATGACGAGGAGTCACCACCAGTCCTTTTTAGGATGTGACTAAATATTTATTTTAAAAAATTATTTTTATTTAAAATTTTTTTTTGAAAATACCAGACTCCTAATAAACTGGTCAACTCAGAGTTCTGAATTAGTGGTTCGATTATAGATTATAGAAGGTATTAGGCACCCCAGTCCACCCGCATGCGCGATTGCCTACTTAACCCAATTCAAACTTGAGGTCTAGTTCCTATGTATGGTGTGTATTAAGGTGTGCCTAATTTTGGAAATCGTCTTATGCATGTGTACATGGTTTCCCTACTAACTAGTGTTTATGTGTGCTTTAGTGTATATAAATATGTCACCTAAGTTTAATTAATAAAACAACCATCTACATAACATGCTACATGATAAAAATTAATAAATAAATAGAAAAAAAAAAGAAGTTTAGAGAGCGTATCTTAAGTGCCTTCCACATAACCAAGTGAAACATGAGAGTTAGGACATAATATATATATACAAGAGATTTTGATTCAATACACATGTTAACAAAAATAAAAATAAAAGAACAAATGAAATAAAAGTGCAATAATAATAATAATAAAGAGAATAAGCTAAATAGAAATCCATCTTTTACTAAAAATAATATGACAAGAAACCTAAAATGGTAAAATATTACATAAATAAATATAAAAGGAAAAGGAAAATGGAAAACATAATAGCAAACAAAGTGCATCAACAAATATAGAGATGAATGACTGGTGAGTGTGTGGGTGAGACAATAAACAATGATAAGAGGGGTATGAATAAAACAATAAAACAAGAGGGGAGGAGTATTCACGTGTGTGGAGATGGGTGTGTATAAGAATAATGAGATAAGCACAATATACAATGACATGATATATCAATGTGAATAAAAAATGAAGAATGACATGATTTAATTACATAAAAAATAAATTAAAAAAATTGAGTTGATAAAAAAATAAACAATAACAAATAAAAGTCACCGCATATTTGATAATAATAATAATAATAATGACAATGAGTAATAGAGAGATTAAATGTATGGTTTAATCTCGGCTTTCAATTTTGGTTTGCAAATAAGAGAGAAAAGATGTAAAATGAAACGGAGGGTAATGATGGAAAGGTGATCTGTGTAGAAGATGGTGGAAGGTTAGGTTCTTGTCCGTGTGAGCAAAAAGGGACCTAAGAGTAGGTTGCAATAAGAAAATAAAAAACCGATTCATTTTAAAACTAATAGACAAATGAAAAATATGAAAACTAAAATGATGAGTGGGGATGTATGTGCATTGGAGATATCAAATAATAAATAAATGAACCATAGATAACCAACAAATTGAATAGTTTGAATGTATATATTAACAATGAATTCAATAAAAAAATGAAGATTTTAAATTCAAACTTCAATAATTAATAAGAATGTTACTACAAGGCATAAAATAATGACAAGAGAATGAGAAGAATAACTACAAGAATACACATAATAACGATTAACCTGAAAAATATACTAATAATAAAAATATGAATGAATACCTTTTGTATGTTTTCACGGTGTAATGGGCTTTCTTTTTTACAATTGGGCAGATGATTCCCTTAAGGTTTATTCTATTCTTGTTTCACTAGAAGAAAATGAGAGATGATAAGAGTTATGGTTTTACGATTTTTTTCCTATCGTAGAGATGAGTAGAGAGAGAAAGAGAGCTTCTTAGGGATTTTTTAGAGGATTTTCCATGAGTAAAAAGAGGGGTGGTTTTCTATTTATAGGATTTTAATGGGTTTTCAGATAAAGAAAGGGGAATATGTTGGATCAAAAGGGGAATGATTGGAGGATTGAAATGAGGTGGCTAGGTAGTTTTACGAAATAAGACTTGGTGAGCCAAAATTGGCATGATTTTTGCCTAAGTGGCAATGACATATCAACAAAAAATGGAAGAATGAGTAATTAGAAATCCAAAAGTAGAATGGGAGTGTGCTTGACACATATGGGATTTCTTCTAAAGAAAGGGAAGTGAATGAGGGAGTGTGTTACACCAAAAGGAGAATGATAAGATGATTAGAAGGAGATGGTTAAGTAGTTTTAGGAAAAAAGAGTTCGTGAGTCAAAATTGACATCATCTTTGCTTAAGTGGCAATGACATGTCAATTAAAAATGGAAGGATGAGTGATTAAGAATCCAAAAGTGGAATGGGAGTGTGCCTTGGTGTGTTTGACACGTGTAGGAATGTAGCATAGACCAAAAAGAGTAATGTGATGTGTATTTAGGTGTATTGGATTCATGCCAAGTATGTGACTTGCCAACCTAAGATGTTTGTTTATATGTTTGGTTTTAAGTTAAAATATAAGGTGTTTGTATATAGATTTTAGGCTAGGCTTAAGGGGTGTTTGAACGCATGTTTTAGGTTAGCCTAAAGGAGTGTTTGATCATAGAGTTTTAGTGAGGCTAAAGGGATATCAGTGGGTTGTTCTCACACCAAAATGAGTGAGGATTAAGGAAGTGGCAACACGTGTCAAGGAAAGTAGGTTTTTTATTTAACGTGTCACATTGCATTGTAATGTGGTGTACCTATACAAAATTGCATTGTCTAAATATGGTAAGAAAAACTTTATTCTGACTAAATTGATGGCATTGATCATCATAGTGGAGTTCGATTTTTTATCTAGGATCTCAAAGTACTGAACCAGATGGTCAAGATTTGACATGGTGCAATAAAAGTCTTAGGAATGGACTTGGAAAGTCACATCTGGTGTCCTAAGGTTTGGAGGCATGTTGAATCCATTTATGATGTCCAATTGATCTTACAATATGTATTTTTCTCAGATTTTGAAAGATTCTAAATTAAGGGTCGAGATTCACTGAACTTGATATGATAGAATTTGACAATTAAAAACTCTATTTCAAGGTTTTTGGATGTTCTAAATGCATTTATGATGCCGGATTGATTATTCAAGGTATATTTTGGTCAGATTTTGAAAGATTATAAATCAAGGGTCAAGATACGTTGAAGCTTGATATGACGGAATTTAGCGATCAAACACTCTATCTCAAGGTTTTTGAACTATTCTAGACACATCCGTGATACTCAATTGGTCATCCAATGCTTATACAATGAGATTCAATGATGTACCTTTCATGAGGGATAAAATTATTATTTATAATGTAGATGTAACCGTATTTAGGACAACCATTCAGAAAATTATAAGATTAGAATGAAGGATATGAAGATGAAGAAAGTGGGTCCTACAAAGATATTAGGAAATATTGAGGATCTAAAGTGCCAAGTGAACATACTTGAGTTGGTCCCCATATATCAACTTGGAATAGTTCTAATTTTTAAACATTTGGCATCCTTCCTACTTTAAAAAAGCTAACATATTTTCCTAAAACGTCACTTTCACAAAATTCCAAGTCTAGAACCTTTAAACTTGAAAGCTTTCCTTTGTTGTGGAGGATCTTCATCCCTTTCTCGCTTATGTGCCCAAGTATTCAGTGTCATATGTTTGAGTTGACACCCATTTAGGCTACATCAATAGAGCCTTCTTTCCCAGTTAGATAGAATGTATCTTCAAAATTTTCTCGAGCTATCACCAAGGAACCTTTGGTTACTTTCTACATGTCTCCTATGAAAGTAGTTGTATGTCCCGAACTTGCAAGCTGGCCTATGAAAATTAAATTCTTCTTTAAGCTTGGTATGTGTCTTAAACCATTCAACAACTATTAGGTAGGTTCAACGAAAGATCTCATTTGCCAATTATGTTGCAAGCCTTATTATCTCCAACATAAAAAAAATTTCACAATCTCCTTGCACATAATTCTTGTGGCATTCTTTATTTGTTGTGGTATGAAAGATGCATTGGAATCTAACATTCAATACTCCAATTTTTCATCGAGTGCAAGAATCAAAGCATCTTCAATAATATTACCTACAATATTTACAGAAGCTTTGTTCTCCTTGTTGTTGCCTTACTTCGTCTTCTTTTTTTGTGTCCAACAATCCTTCTTAAGGTATTCTTTCTTCCCATAATTCTAGCATACCACATGTAACTTTGCTGACTTGGATTTTCCCATAGATTTTGACCTCCCATGGTTTTACCCTCTTTCAGCAGTTCTTCATCTTCATCATTCAGTGCACTCCTATTTGATGATGCTTTTACTGTTGACTTTCTGTAGACTTCTTCACTGAGTAGTATACTCGCCACATTATCGAACTTTAGAGTGCCTAAACCTAAGGAATTGATCAACATCATAACTAGGTCATTCTAATTCTCTAGTAAAGAGGATAGGATCAACAAGGCTCTAATTTCATCATTAAAGTTGATGCCAACTGAGGTCAACTGACTTGTGACTGTGTTGAACTCATTTAGATATTCCGCAATGATTCCTCCCTTAGCCATCTTCATATGAAACAACCTCTTCATAAAAAAAATATCTTATTTAATGCGGATGGTTTCTCATACATCCGTGCAAGGGTCGACATGAGACCTTCAGTAGTTTTTTCTTTGGAAATATTGAAAGTAACCAATGATGATAAGGAGAGTCTAATTGTACCTAAGGCATTCTTGTTGAGCACCTGCCAATCCACTTCTGATATCACCTTGGATAACTTTTCTTTCCCTCCAAGAGGTTGATAGAGATTTCTCTAGTACAAGAAATCCTCTATCTGCATCTTCCCTAGTGAAAAGTTCATACCATTGAACTTTTCAACTCTAAACTTTATGGATTCATTTGTTTGTGTTGCCATTCCTCCCACTCAAAATGAAGTTTCTAACTTCTTTGGCTTGTTGAAATCGGCTTTCCAATACCTCAACTCTGATACCAATTGTTGGGGTTTTAAGCCAAAAGCCTATCAATCAACCTAACAAAATGGAAGCAATAATAATCAAGAATAAATCAAAGCACAACCATAACCACACCACAAACATAGGATTTACATGGAAACCCCCTAGTTGAGAAAAAACCATGGAGCCACAAAGAAAACTTCACTATTTGGGGAAGATTACAAGAGTTCTCCCTTAATCTCTCACAAACTATAGTTCCTCTCACTTTCTTAACCTTATAATTAACCCTAGACAAACTTAAAGACTATATATACATCAAACAATTTGATCCACCCATGAAATTAGGGTTTCTAGGTGCTTCATGAAATTTCCCAAATTTCTCTTGTCGCTGTTAGATCGATCCCCCAACAAGTTTGATTGATCCAACGCTTTTCTAGTACATGTTGTCTGCATGCCTGATTCTACCCAAACCTGGTGGATCAATCTAGCCTATTGGAACTTGTTCCTTGGTTCCTTTCCACCTCCAACTTGCATCAGACTCCACTCCAACAACAAATACCCCTCTTATAGCTCGAGAAGAAAATTTATGTTTCCCAGGAGACAAGTTTTAAGCATAACACAAGCAATCAAATATGCGTAATGGTGGTACGAGGTCTTTGTTAAAAGGAGGGTCTCATGTGATGATTTTCCAACAAAAGGGGTGTGGGCAATTGGCTATTGAGGTAAGCAACTGTAATAATACACCCCCCCCCAATTTTAAAGATAGTGAGTCTGAAAACAAAGAACACATGCCACCTCCAACATATGGTGATGTTTATGTTCAGATATGTCATTTTGTTTGGGAGTACCAACACATGTTCACTGGTGAATAACACCATGTTTATTAAAGAAATGTTTCATGAGAATAAACTCGACCATTGTCACTTTGAATCTACTTAATGGAGCATTGAAACTGTGTTTTGAACATAGCCAAAAACAATTGAAAAGTAATTGAGTGACAGTCGTCAAATATATCTAAGTGCAACATGAGAAATCACTAGAAATAGAAGTAATTGAAAAATCACCCAAATATCAACATGAATTAAAGCGAAAGGTTCCCTATATCTTTTATTTTCATTAGGAAATGGTAGTCTAGTATGCTTAGTAAGAGGACAAGTATCACAAGGAGAATGAGAACAACTAAAAATGCAATCAAAAGTTTTAGGTAAATATTAAAGTATAAGAAATAATGGATGTCCTAAATGCCAGTGCCAAAGATCAAAGAGAGTACAACCAAAGCAGTAGAAATAGGGTGATAGTAGTAAAGGGCACCAAGTTCTTTACCTAACCCAATCATCCTCTCAAAGTGGCAAGGTCCTAAAAGATAAAAAAAAATTGAAGAAAAAAACTAACAACACAATTTAACAACTTTGTGAACTTACTGATAGACAAAAGATTAAAAGTAGTAAAAGCAGGAACATGAAGAACATTATCAAGGTGCAAATTAGGGGAGATATAATCAACTCCAACATATTTAAGAGGTGCAAAAGCACCATTTGGTCAACGAACAGACTCATTCATAGAGTCAGAAGAAATTTGGGTAAAAGACTAAGAAAAAATGATGTGGTTGGGGGCACCAATGTCAATAACCTGAGAAGAAGTAGATGGAATTGAGCATCATAAATACTTGTGAGGTTAACACTCAGTTGAGGAGTATTTAAAATAAGGAGAGAAATCAATGGCTGATATTGTTCTAATTGAGGAACTACATCCTTACTTTCCTTATTTTCATTAGTTGAAGTGGAGGCCACATGTACTTGTTTTGGTGGATATCCATGGAGCTTATAGCACTATCCTTAATAAGTCCAAGTTTGTTGCAATACTCACAATGAATTTGATTATTCTACCCTTTGTTTTCAACCTTAGTTCTCTTATTTCGAGAGCAAGTGGTATCCTTTTTTCCTATTGCATGGGCTGCAATATTAGGTTGAATGGGGATTGCCTCATGAAGTTCCCTTTGCCTTTCTTCTTGAAGGAAAAGTGAATAAGTATTACCAATTGGAGGTAAATGCTCTATGGTAAGAATTTGGCTACAAAGAGTTGCATAAGATTTATTTAATCCCAACAAAATTTGGAAAACATGTTCTTGTTGTTGACGCTCGTAAAGTGCCTTAGAAGAACCACATGTGCATGCAGGAACATTGTGATATGATGCCAGTTCATCCAATAAATATTTCGGCTTTGTAAAGTAGGCCATGATGGATGATTTCTCTTAGATGTGGGAGAAAATGAAAATGTGATCTAAAATATTCTTGCGGCATTTCTTTGAGAGAATCAAAGAGGGAGATGAAGTTGAAGACAAAGAGGGAGAAGAAGGGCCTTCCAACCATTTCAAAAATATATATTTTAGATTCTCTTATTTGTTCATAAAGTACAACATGTTGCATCGAAGGGAAAAATTCACAAATTTGGTTAAGTTTCACTCTTTAGGTATGTGATAACCAGAATACCATATTAGCTATTGGGTGAACACTAACTACTTGAGTATGTGTGTGGTAACTACTTGGGCATATGGGTGGTAATTGTTGGGCATATGGCTGGTAATTGTGTTACATGTGGATGTGGATGGTAACTACCTCTACAACTAAGTGGTAACCAAGTTACCTATGCAAGTGGCTGGTAAAAGGATTACTAGTGAAGCACGTGTTAAGTACCTCTTCAAGGGTGATGTGCAAAGATGGTGATGTCAATGCTACCAATGAAATGCATGTTAATGACCTATGTAGATGGTGGTGTCAATGTTACCAGTGTAGCTAGGCGGTCACTAAGTTAATGACCACCCACATACTCCGGTGGCTACTACTCTCTTCCGAATAGAGAACTAGCACTCATGCGAAGTTAGCAATCTACAGAGAATAGTGTGCATGTGGGTGGTAACCAGGTTACCAGGTTATCACCCACATGCACAAGTGGTATTTTCCTCTTCTGAATAAACGAATTACCACTCAAATGCAAAGAAAGTCAGCAATATGGAGACATAGAGTTATCATTTGATTGCACAAATGATAACTACTTGTGATAGAAATATGGGTTCACCACTTGTGATAGCTTCAACATATGTGAAAGGTTCCTAAAACTCAATAGTTTATGCCATAACCAATGCATAAGAAACCATCTTTGCATAGCCATTATACATCTAAGGTTGTCTAATCTCTCTCCTCTATCTCCCAATAGAAATACTATACTGTTGTTCCTCTTGTGCATCATCCTCCTCACTAGGATATTGCTCTTATTTCTCAATGGCTTGACCGTGACATCTTTCTTTTTCCCTAAAATATCACACTCTAGATCCACATGCACGTTGACTCCACAATCCTTATCTACATCAACATTCTCCTTTTTCAGGTTAAGTATGATAGATTCATCAAATGTCACATCTCTACTAATAAGAAACTTAGGTAACTTAGGAGGACACCACCACCTGTATTCCTTCACCCTAGATAACAACAACAACAACAACAACAATAACCTTATCCTAACTATTTGGGGTCAGCTACACGAATCCTATTCCACCATTCCTCTCTGTTTAGGGTCATATCTACCATTAAATTACAAGCTGCCATGTCCCTCCTTACTACCTCCACCCAGGTCAATTTTGGCCTTCCTCTAGTCCTTCTA
>JAOXJP010249958.1:0-22107 GCA_025762735.1 Platanus orientalis
GCTCTACCCTTCCCCTAATCTACAAAAGGACATGCATAAAAATAAGTTAAAATAATGTCCAAGAACAAAGGGAAGCTGAAAGAAACCAAAAAGAAACAAAAAATTTAGAAGTTGCGATTTTGGGTCTCAGGCCTAACACCTGAATTTTTCGCCTAATGCTTGAATTTTTGCCCAACGCCTAGAATTTAGGCCAACACCTATATTTTCAATGGCTGATTTTTAAAAGGCTGAAAATTCAAGCATTATGCTTGTAATTTAGGGCTATAACTTTCAAGCGTTGGAAAATCTGGAAATCAACAAAATCATTGTAAAAACTCATCAAAATTTTTCCAAAATAAAAAATAAAAGTAATTTCTTTTAAATCATTATAAACATAAAGAATTCAAGAAAATCTAGCAAAATTTGCAAAATCAGAAGAATACATGACACCTTAAACAAGCTTTCTAAAAAACTTAAAGAAATAAAAAAAATGAAGAATGAACAAGAAATTAACAAAGAAACCTTACCTCATCTGCCACCGGATTCTTCCACAGTGCCTTCTCTTGTGCAGAGAGAAGTGGGAATGCCAGCAATCTTCCTTCTCTCATGGTGTAAGGAATATGAAGATGATTTTTGCAAAATGTAGAAAGAAAGGAAGAAGACGTCTCAAGCTCTCTCCTCGTTTGTAACTAAAAATGGAAAATGAAAACACCAAAAGACAAAGGCATGTTCATGGGCCATTTAAAAGTTGTAACTGCTCTCAACACCTAAATTTAATTCAATTAAATTCAGGCGTTTACACCAAATTCAGGTGTTAAGCATTTTTACCTATAACTATTTCAATGCCTAAACGTGTCTTCAACGCTTGAATTTTAATTCAATAAAATTCAGGTGTTAAGCTTAATTTTTGTAGAATATTGCTTTTAACTATAAAATGATATTTTTAACCTTGTGTTCATACTTGTGCTTACAGACATGGATTATAGATCTGTACAATTGGAATCATACTCTACCACCTCCACAAATTTTGTAAATGCCTTAATTTCCCTTCCCCTCGAAGAACGGGAAGTTTGGAAGAATCAAAGCCGATTTGGGGTGACATTGACTTTAGCACAAATCAACTTGGATTGGCCACTGTTAGAAATAGCCATTTCATTTTGGGACATGTCATCCATGGTTTTCCATTTCGGAGAATAAGATCTCACACCCACCATCAAGGAGCTCGAATCCTTTTTAGATTGGGAACAATGTCTTAACACTGGTGAAGTAATCCCGATCCATAAGCCTAGCTATCTCAAAGGCTTCCATGTATTGAACATCTTCAAAGCCTCCCTTCCTAAGGAAGCTACAGGGGAATATCTACATTGCTTTTTTGACCTCTTATTGAAAAGAGGTTGGAAGAAAATTAGTGATTTCGCCAACCCCATCAAGTTCAAAGCATTCACCTTGGTGGTTATAGGACAACTCTTGCTATCACATAGCCATCATCATATCAATAGTGTTCTACTCGATATCTTGGGGAAACATTTACAAAAGAAAACTCTTGCACCCATGATCATATCTATGACTATTTCTAGCCTCTCTCATTGTGCTCGACATCATCGAGGTCGGTTATATGGTTGCCCAGTTTTCTTGCAGACCTAGCTACAAGAACATGTGACTATCCTTTCATCTTTTCTGACCTATACGTCTCATGATTTGACTCTAGTACAAATACATGTCAATAACTGACCCTTGTCGATCAAAGTTATGAGATTTGGTTATTAGAGCCTACTAGCTACTGTGCTCCCCAAACAGATCACTTGGTGAGTCAAGTGGCATAAAGCACACCCTCAGACAAGATCTCTTTGATTTCCCTATGGTCTTTAAAGACATCTTCAAGCTAGACCATTGTACATTACTCATACACGGTCTATACTGACTACCTTATGGGACAACTCGCATACTAGAGTTGCTTGGCATTCACAGCTAGTATGTTTAAAAGAGCAAGCTATAACATACTCTTATGAGCATTGGCTTCTCCATAAGCCTATCATACAACCTGCCACCCCCGCAACATCCCCTTCTTTGAACAAGGGGCCATGCAACGAATCAACATCCTTATCATATACACAGCTTTCTCACACTCAGGCAAAGTATGGGCAAGCATTGTCAGACTTACCCTAGGAATGGGATTTACATGCCCAAACCAAGGCTACCTTAGAAGCTGAGACACATTTGCATATATACGATGAGGTCTCACTTGATTGCACCCAACATTGGAATGAAAATTAGTTCGAGCTCATTCACTCCCTAAAAGGCGAGCTCCATGACAGTAGGACTTCCCACGAAGATTTAAGAATCAAGATGAGGTGCAGCAACAATATGGCCTTCATACAACATCAGTGGATACAGTCATGGGTTCATGAGTTGAGAAAACAAATATTCTCTTTAGGCTACGAACCAGTGCCACCTCCACCACCACCTCTAGTAGTGCCTGATCTTTAGATTACATCTTATACACTTTTTTGTCTAATGTATTGGGGCAAGTACCCCCTCCTTTTGTAATCACTTCTGATATGTATATATGTACAAAGTTTTGTTTCTAAAACATCTTGTGGTTAATTAAAGGACATGAATTCACCTGTATAGCATATGCACTTATAAAAGTATATGGCTACTAACTATGAATGAATGTAAAGAATGAACCCTATAAAATAATAACAATCAATCCTCTTCTTTCAAAACACAGTTAAACAAACTACAATAACTCCCCTAGAGACTCGACTCTAGTAGAAGAAGGCACAACTTTGTAAAGCCATGGCCTACAAATCAACACCTCTGCCTACGACAAGCACCACACCTTTTACCCTTCTAGAGGTATCCTGGAAAAACCCACCTCCTAGTAGGATAGGTCCCGAAGACAACCTCTTGGATAGGTTCAAGTCCAAGGTAAATCGATTAATGGGGGACTTCATGTCCCGGCATGGTTGGACACCCACCCTAAAGCATGGTCATTCCTCTTCACCACCCCAAACTTCTCTACACCTCACAACTAACCCAATACCAGTGAGCAGCTTCAAATACTTACACTCACCGAATTTGAGAAGCTAATGTTCGAGTACTTGCTAAAGTAGGGAGGGCCTCATAGCCTTGATCCACCATCTTCCAACACTATCGAGCAGACTCCACCTTTTGGCCAGTCCTACACACAAGGCCCCATCTATGTCATAGCCCTACTTTGGACTACCACATACATGCAGCCAAAACCCCGCGCCCTCTTCAACCTAGAGGAACAAATAGGCCATCGACATCCATCAAGAATGAGAAGGAGATTGTTGCCCCTCCCAAGGATGATGAGACCAATGCAAAACTAACCATGCTCACAGCGAAAATAGAGCTAATGAAAGGGGGGCAGTTCCCCATCTCTATAGACTTCAAGGATCTTTGTATCCACCCTGGGGGTGTATTATCACCAAACTTCTAAATTCCAAATATGGAGAAATATGATGGTACCACCTACCCCAAGGTGCACCTGCATATGTTTTGCAATGCTATGTTCTAGTGGAGACATGATGAGCGTATTTTAGACAAATATTTTGCCAGAGTCTAGAGAAGAATGCAGGGAAATGGTTGGCAAGCCAAGAAAAGAGCAACCTCAGCACATGGAGGGCCTTGACATGGTCATTCCTCAACCACTACAAATTCAATCTTGAGATGTTGCCAACTAGGGAAGAGGTAGAAGGAATGAGACCCGTTATAGGAGAGAATATCAATGATTTTGTTTATAGGTGGAGATTGAAAACCTCTAACCTAAAACACCCAATTTCTAAGGAGGACATGATATTACTTTTATGAGAACGTTGGGTCACACTTACTAGCCGATGCTCCTCATCGCCTCACAGAGCAATTTCACCGAGCTCATTGACAAAGCAGCAAAGGTAGAGTTAGCCATTAAGGTAGGTTTGGTACAAGATGCACCTCTCGCTCTCACCAGTTCCACTAGAACCACACCGAAGAAGGCACCATCACTAGACTAGAAGCCAATTTGGTTCAAGCCATTGAGGTCCCTCGGCCTAATCAGAACAATGATCATGTTCTGCCTTAGCCGAAGCCTACTCAGAGCTACACTGTAGCCATGAACATTGTTCCCCCTCAAGCATAATAGTTATACTAGCCTAGATACTTAGGAATGCCTAGAGAAGATAAGAAAAAGAGAAAATTCACGCCATTACCATATTCCTACAAGTACATAATGGAGTACCACATCAAAAAGAGGTTGTTACAACTGATTGACCCAAGACCTCCACCTTACCCTCTACCTTACCACTACTACCTAGTAGAACATTGTGAATACCACCAATCCCCTGGGCACACCATCAATAGGTGCTACCGCCTAAGACATGACATATAAAACCTGATTAAGGAAGGTAAGGTATCATTTGACCCCACACCCACAAATCCTCCACCAAATTGAAGCATTATCTAAAATCCACTCCCTGACCATTAGCCACCTAAAGGGGTCAATATGATCAGTCTCACCAGCACCCAGTTCAATCCCTCTACCTTCATCACCAAGATTTTAGACCTCAATAAGATCATTTTCTTGTCCGATACCAACCAAGTGTCCACCTTGAATGGACACTGCCCCACGCTTATCCCCTCCTAAATATGAGCAACTGCTCGCACATATGTGGGATATGACCCCAGATAGCCTAATAATAGTTCTTCCTCCTGACATAGACATGTATGGAGAAGGTTCAACTACCCATGACCCATTTGCATCCCCTCATATCATTCTACCACCATCACTATATACATAACTCACCGACCTTTCATCCCCTTACCAAGTCATCAACATCCCTCCACCTACCAGAATATAGTATTTGTTGAACTGAGTCACTCTAGGCTATCTAGTTGGGGAAGTAGCAGATCCCGAGCTGTCAAAAAATGAGTTGGAAGAGCTCACAACCTTCATCACCAGGTCGGACAGAGTCTTTAAGCTAGTCACATATCTACATCTTGAGGGTAAAGGAAAAGTGAAATGTTTCTAATATTATCCTAAAGGGGGGAATAGGGTATCAAATTTATTCTACCCTTTCTTGCCAATGTTGGGATTGATTTTAATCTTCTTTAAGTGTGTGTGTGCATCAAGGTGCTACTGAAGCATTTAACCAAATATGTAGTAAGCTATAGAAAATATGTGCACAAATAAGAGAGACAAGCAATCACACAATCAATCTACAACATAAGGTTTATAGTGGTTCGGCACTAAGGCCTATGTCTACTCTTCTAAAGATCACTATGAGCTTAGGTATATTTCATATAGATTGTCAGATACAACTTAGGTCAACATACAAAACCTCATTACTCGCTCACAAGCAAGCTACTCAACAACACTTAGTGTCTCTAGCGAGTGTACTCTACCTCCGGTGTCACCGGCGGAGGTTCTCAAGCTTCCAGTGTCTCCGACGGAAACAAAGCAATGAAATATAGATGAATGTGAAAATGAATGCAAAATGAATAGAAAATATTACTACTAAGTTGGTTGATGTTGTTGTTCTTACCACAGTGGGAGTGCTCCTTGTTGAGCTGGTTTACCTTATACACACACCCACTTCTTCTTCAAGCTATGGCACTAAAGCTTCTCAAGCTTAGCCACCCACAAAGGGGGTTTCCTCAAGGGACAACCCAAAACACAACTCTCAAGTAGATGTTAGCTAAGAGAAGCTGAGAGGGGAACAAGAGAGATTTCCTTAATGAACTTTCAAGCTTGCAGCTCAAGCAATGGAGGATTAGGGGTTTTCACCCTTGGAGGTTTTTTTTGGCAAAGTAAAATAACACTCTCTTGATGCTTGAAAAATATCAATACCCTAATGGAAAAACATTTCCTTTTATAGGGAATGGAAAAGGCTCACAATCCTTGGATTGAAATCTTTTCAAACAGACAAGAAAGATTGTCCATCCATTCAAAAATAGAAAAGGGCGGAATCCCAAAATAACAGATCCGTGACTGATCATGGGGTTTGTGATCAGTCACAAAGCCATTTTCTTAAATGCCTTAAAACATGTCGAGAGATGTTGAGTGGTGTGGGCCCCACTTTAAGTCATAAACATAGCATGATCGATCATGGGCTTTGTGATCGATCATGGACTTTGTGATTGGTCAGAAGTCCTATGTTCTGAATTTGTGATCGATCATGGACTTTGTGATCGGTCACATATAGTAAATTCTCTTGGTACACTATTGTGCACATCTTGGGAAGGTCCATATCAACTTAGAACCAAGTTGGGGTATTCAACCATGTTTATGGACATACCTAGGGTCATACTACATGATCCCTATGAAGCTACATGCATGCCTTTAACTTTTTTGAAAGTTGTAGTCTGGCTTGAGTCTTAGTCTTCAAAGTTGACTTGTTTAAGCTTCTTCCACACTCTTGCCCATGGATTTGACAAATGATGCCATTGCATCAACATGCTTCTTAATGGGATCTCCTGCATCCCTTTTTTTTTTAGTACGAACAATTTTAGAATAACCCATGCAAAGAAATGAAGAAAGCTGATCCTTAAGTTGTTGAAATTGAGAATCTTGAAGAAGTTGTGTAATGGGAGAAGAACATGATACTATGTTTCCAGAATTGTCATATGGAGATTTGGCTAGTAGATCTCGAAGAAGAGAATCTAGATAATCTTTATCAACTGGAGGAACAAATTCCATGATTTCGTCAGATGGAAAACTAACTTGATCTTCTTCCGCAACTGAGGGAACTATTGGTGGATTTGAGAAAAATGAAATTTGGGCCGGGTGGATAGGTTCTTCAAGCCCAAAAGAAAAAGTCATTGCAGGAGGACTAGGAGGCAAAGACTCAAGTAAACCAATGTCTGGTACTTCTGAAATATTTTGTGGAGTGCTTTTTGGAGTAAACTCTAGAGTAACTTCTAGAGAAATTTCTGAAGGGACTTCAATAGAAATTTCTTTTGCAATAAAAGATACTTCTTTCTCTTCTTTAGTCAGATCCAAGAATTATCCTGGGTTCTATTTTTGGAAAGAAGAAAATTGACGAGTCTTCCTAGTTGCAGTCATAACAAGATGACTATCTGATTTCTTCACCAACTTCTTTCTCCTTTTACTTAGCGGTTCAAGGTCACGAGAATCAGTTTCTTCCGAAGGGAGAGGACCTTGTGCAATTACTTTCAATAGATGAGTGCCCACTAAAGGTTGGGCCTTCTCTACTGAAAAATTAAAAGAAGAAAGTTAGGAAAGGTTTAAGGCAGAAATGGAAGAAGAAAGATTAGACTTACTTTTTTATCCAAGAAAACAATTAGTATCATCTCGCACAGAAATTATTCTCTCTACAATAGTAGGAAGATGAAGTCCACTAAAAAGCCTCCCTTTAAACTTTACTCCTGCCAGTTTGTAAGGATGAATGATTAGGTCTGTTACGCCAAAATGGACTGTAGGAACTTCTAAAAGAAAAGGCTTAAAAGGCAATAAAAAACATTTCTGCCTATCTCGGGGAGCCCTAGCTTGGAGAAATTTTTTCATACACTCATCTTCAGATTTCTCCTTCCTAGCAACCAGTCCAGACCTCCTTTTATTTTCAGCCTCTCCCTTAGTATCAAAAGGATTCCATTTTATTTTATAAAACTTTTCATATCTTTTTATTACTGAATAATGAGCATTTACAAAAAGAAGTGTACCTTTTCCCTTGGAATATTTCTTGATGATTGCCTTTTCCTTATTTTCTTCTACCGTATCCCTTTTAGAAGATTTCCTTTTTGATACTATTAAAGGAAGCTATGAGGAAGAAACAAAAGTAGGAGGCCTAGAACTAATTGCCGGACGATTTTTGGTGGAAGGATTCTGGATCATTTGGTTGGATTCACTATCAGGAGAAATGAGCACACTGATAAGCCATAAAATATTTGCTTCTAAACAAAAGAAAGAATATTGCCAACATATTGTTTCTTCCACTATAAAAGAAGGGTTTTGAGGGGTGTTAGTCATGGTGAAAGAACTTTATGACAACTCAAAAATTTTTAGTACAATTTTTACATCTTTAGGAGTGGCTAAGATTCTCTGGTGAGGAGGAGAATTCTTGGTAACAAAGAAAGGAGGAACTGAGATCATCTGGCAAAATCCAAATTGATGAGCAATTTGGTAAAGGACTGTAAACCTAAAATTGGGTTTATGGTTCAGCTTGTCATAAATACGCCCATAATGCTAATCTTAAGGGGAAATATATGAATGCCATACCTCTTGAAAGATTTTTTGGTCAAAGGGAGTGTGAAAATCAAAAATATTATATGTATACCATAAAGGACCATACAAGAGATCAACAAAAAGGGAAAAGAGTTGATCTTCTCTTTCAGTAGAGAGATCATGAAAGAATTCAAAACATTGCTTGAATGGAAGATTTTTGGCCAAGAAACTACCCATCTACGGCCATAGGAGAGACAATCCGCACCCCAAGAGGAGGTTTGGCAATATAATCTTTCAAGCCAGGGAAATACTTATAAATCCATAACTAGATAAACCAAAGGGGACCACCAACACTACAAATATTTTTTGGGTTAAGATTGTTCAAACTCCTATAGAGTTGAGCAAGAAAGAAAGGACCTAATGCCAATTTCTTTCCTTTTACCAAAGCGGCAACTACAAAACATTATTCTTTGGTCATGCTACTGGAGGGAGGACATAGTGGCAGAGCCATATAGGAGCAAGGGGGGCAACTACCCCTTAATGTCTAAGTACTTTTGTAATACTGATGGACTAGACAAATTTTATACCTAATTGGAATCAATTGCCCCCCTTTATGTGTGAGTACCCCATGATTGAAATCAGTTGTCCCACCTTACCAAAAAATGAGTTCACGTTAACTCCAATCTGACTGAATTGGTACCATGCCATTTTCTGCTCAGGATGTGACACAATGTCTGACAAAGGGTGCATTAATAAAGGGAGCAAATTTCCTGTCCATGATGGTGTCCAGGGTGCCAAGTGACTTCATTTGGACTAAAATGGGTGGGAATTTAAAATTTCATCCAACCACTGCCTCTTTTATTCCATGTGAAGTCACTTGGTGTCATGGACAGAACATCTATTTTTATTAATAAATACACAAGTATTTATTAATTGTATACTTACTAGAATGCCCTCCTTTAACCCATGTGTATTGGCTCAAACACCTTTTGTAAGGCCACATATCATACACTAATTGCCAATGGAGTGGTACCTATCCATTGAGACTGGAGATGATTTAAAATCCTTGAGAATCCTTGCCCGCGGATTAGGTGCACCCCTTAATGGGTGCCAACAGTGTGCCCGCAACTAGTAGGTGACACATCATGTTGAAAAAGTGATTTACACTTTGTGGGGGGTGTTTTTCAATTTTTTGATGTGATTTGTCTCCCTTTGGTTGTGGGCATATTGTTAGCACCCATTAAGGGAGCGCACATAATCCTTTGGCTTGCCCCCTACATGAAAATCCTAGCTCTGCCCCTGGAAGGACAGACAAAATACCTATGGAGTCAGTAAAGAAGAAAAACACTATGCTCTTGGAAAGAAATGACTTTAGTTTTATGAATTTCTTTCAAGATACTGTTGAAGGAATCCCTAGTGTTAGAAGAATCAAATGTCGAATCTATAGAAGAAGAAAAAAGTTTTACTGAAATGACTTCTCCATGAGGAGGAAGAAGGGTTAGAGAAGCCATATCCAAGAGAGAAGGGGACATCATCTCACAACGAAAATGAAAAGAGTTTGTGGAAGAAGACCAAAAATAGGCAACCACAGCTAAGAGTTCTTTGTCCATAGGAAAATCAAATTTAGAGAGAAGAATACAGTCTTTAATACCTAGGTCATCCCACAAGTGTCCGCAATGAGGAAGAAGACGAGCTATCCAATTGATCCATTGGTCATGGGTTTTGGGCCAACATTTCACAGAGTTGTTTTTGTTCCATATGGACTAGGTCAGATTTTCTCAAGACAATAACAAGTTTTCAGAACAATACAATGGATATTGTGTAGATATAGATTCGGGAAGAAAAGAAAAGAAAGCAAACCACAAAAAGGGTTTATCGTTGATAGAAGAAAGTACCTGGGTAGAGAACTCTGAGTTATCCTCATGATTTTCTAACTGAGAAGCTAGAAGATCAAAAGGGAGAGCTCTCAGAGAAGATGACTCAGTGTTGGATTCCATGGGTAAAGAAGCTTCAAACAAAGAAGATAAGGGCAATCTTCAAAAAGGTAGATAACTTTATAAAGAAGCAAAGCAAGAATCAAGGAAAATCCCTCAGAAATAGGAGCAAAGAAACAAAATGACTTGAGACTCAATAGGGAAAAGACATGGAATGGCACAGTCAAAGAAAAGATGGAACGTCACTTCAAATTATTTTGAATTCAAAATGATGGAGGGGCATTGCTTACACCATAAATTTACCGCCATGATATGTGGCCGAAAATAGGCCACGTGGATGGAGATTAATAAAGACGGTTAAAAGAGATAATGGCTTAAGGATGCCATTACAGATAGATTTGAAATTTAAATGAAGAATAGATGGAAGAAAAAGAGGAAAGAAGGAGTTACGGGACCGTTACCTTACATATGAGAGGAAAGAAACTAGAGAATGACACCTATACGAAGCTTATAATTGAATCAGAACTCTATAAATAAGAGTTCAAGGACCAGAAAAGGGGTTGCACACTAGAACAACTAACCTATCCATATCTAAGACTCTTATTGAACTCAGTTTACTTTTATTACTGATCACCTTATAAATTTTTGTCTTCATCAATAGAAATTTGTGTTTCATCCAATGGCTTGTTATCAATGGTTTATGTTTGTTTTTATCTTATGGAATTGGCTCTGTAACTTCTTACGTTACATGACTGGAAATACTTTCACGGTAAGTTCATCTTAGATCTGCTTATTCTTACTTAGTTAATCATCATTTACGTTTCTAAGCTTTAGTGTAATGATAAAAAGTCCTTAATTTCAAGGCAAGAAAAGAACTCATAAAGGGAAGAACCCTCCCCCTTGGAATCACCTAATAAAAATAAGTGTGGCCAACAAACCTATCGGAAGAAGTATGGATTGAAATTCTTCTATACGTTCAATTTGATTTAGCGCTTGGGGTCATACAGTATATTTATCTATGTCCATGTGGCACTAGCATGCCCGCACTCACTATCTACCAGAACTTAAGTCAACAGGAACCTTTCTAAAATTTCTCAATTTTAGGATCTTTATTGTGTCTTTTAGACATTAAAAATTTACATGAACATGAAACATAAAATAAATAAATAAATAAATAAAACAAAAGTGAATATCTTAATGTAAATATGCATGGATGTTACGTTAATTGGAATGAATAAAAATCCTAATACTCCGTTGGAATTTCAGAGACACCGGCGGGGTAAAGGAGGCACATTAGTTGATAAACCAGCTATATACACCATAAAATTACCGCCATGATGAATGGCTAGTAAGAAGCCATGTGGCAGGAGGTTTTATGAGAGAGGCAAGGTATTTATGTGCAAAAGATTCTGTTACAAATGAAATTCAAATTTTAAACAAAAGACAGGTAGAAGAAGAAGATAAAAAGAGAAGTTTTAACGTAGTTATGGACACTTGGTGTTCCTAGATTGAAGAAAATGTAAGAAATCAGTTATTATATATGTGGCAAAAGGATGATTATGGAAGGAGTTACAAAGCATTTGGAAGAAATTAGAAGATGACAGATGTACGAAGACCGTAACTGAATCAAAACTTTATAAATACATGTCCTAGGATTCAAAGCAGAGGTTGCACACCAAAACAACTAAACCTATTTCCATACTGTACTTAGTCAGAATTTCTTAGTTGAATCCTCTGTCAACCTTTCCTTAGCAATAAAATCGCTTGTTCATTCAGTTTGTTCTCTTTGTTCATGGCCTTCTGTCAATGGATCATGTTCTTTCTGTTTATGTGGAAATGGCTCTGTGACCCGATGCGTTACATGATTGGTATTGTTCCCACTATAAGTTCATTTTAAACTCTTCTTTATTGTTAAGTTATTACCTTAGTGTAATTATAGTGAAATTGCAAAGTCCTTGATTTCAAGGCAAAGAATTACCCATAGAGGAAAGAACCCGCCCCCTCAGAATCACCTGAAAAATATAAGGGTGGCCAAACAAACCTTGTGAAAGGAATTTCCTTTGAATTCTTTCATACGTTCTATTTGACTTAGCATCTAGGGTCAAATAGTAGACCTATTTGCAATCACATGGCACTGGCATGCCTACATATGTCACCAACTAGAAATTTAGGTTAACACCTATTTTTTGGCATTACCTATAGAACATACTGATGGCACCAATGTGCAGGTTGGAAGACCAAAGTAGGACCAATAACAATAGTCCTATTCTGAAAAATGAAAACCAATCTTGTGGTTCAGAATAGTCCCAAGAGCAAGAGGATGTTTATCCTAAAGAAGCATTTACTTCTCATCAAATCACTATGGAATCTCTAGCAAATTCCATAGGTGGCCTCAACAATTGGATGGATTAAATATAGAACATCCTGGCTAAGAGAATTGATTTAAAAATGTTTGTGGTAGCATTCCTCCATCTCCTAATCATTTAGAAAATGAAAATGGCACAATAGCACAACCATTTTTTGTTAAAAGGAATGATTTATATGAAGATGACAGTAATAACGCCAAAAATTTTAGGAAGGGCCAAAATAATGGCCAGAATGGTCAAAGTACACAACCATTTATACATCATAATAGGAATCCTCCATAGAGTAATTTGGGAGGAAATAACGGAGGAAATCTACCTAATACTCAATAGGAGGAAAGGATAAATAGGCCACAACCTCCCCTTCGTAATGAAGGAAATACTGGTGGAAATGGTTTTTATAACCACCAAAATCATGCACATACAATAAGAAATAATGGTAAAATACCTCCAAATTTCCATAATGAAAGGTGTAAATGTATATATTGTAAATTCCATGAGTAGGAAAAATACATGGGTTGATAGACTAGGCTATGACATGTTCAAGCTAGAGTCTAGGAGGTTCTTCTGTCCACAATATGTGAAGATCACTCTTGAAGGCCAAGAAGACTCTAAGAAAGTAAGCTGGGATCACGTGAGAACTAAAGCATTATGTTCACATCTTTCACATCCTTCCACATCCACAAAGGTAAATGAGGGTAAGTTACACCTAGTATGTCCCTCATGGCTCCTAGCACCACCTTCCCAAGGTTTGAAATGGCCTTAGAGCCTTCTTGTGCAAAACCTAGGAAAGTGGATTGCTCCAAACCAAACTGGCAGGAAACCTTGTCTAGTTTGAAGGGCTTCAAATACAGGTAGAGCACTCCATAAATTCTTTGGTCTATCACGATTCAGAGAACTGCTCTCAGTGGAGCTCTCCAAAAATGTTGGAGCACTCCAACATAAGCGGAGGCCTCTAATATAAGTTGATCCCTCCAAATTGGGTGGAACAATTCAAAATTGAAATTTATGTTTTGGATTTGTTGCCCGTTTTAAATGATTCTCATCCAAGGGTTGTGGTGAGCCATGACCCCGATAAAAAAATAACTTTTCTCTTCTAAACCTAAGGGTTAAAAGGCATTTGCAAAAGGGATTTTTGGACAAGAAAAAGATCTCTATAAGCTCCACTCTTTATATATTTTCACCAAGATTACTACGAAGAAGAAGATAGATGTTTCTCTCTCTTGAGGCCACAAAGGGGTTCTCCTTTGCAAGAGAAGAGAGGAAGGAGGTAGAGGACAATGCATCTTCACTTCCTAGCTTTCAAACTCCCAACCTTAGGGTTGAGGTAAATCTTTTGCTTCACACTTGGAGTTTGATTATATAGTAATTTATTTTGTGGTTGTATTGCATACTTAGACCACTACTACTTATAAATCCTTTGAGATTTCATCTCCATGAGATATTTCCCTAGTTGAGCTTCACTTATATTTGCCTATATTGAGGCTTATTCAGTTGTGTGACTACTTGTTTACTTGCCTTCTTTAGAGGCATTCACACACTCCCTTTTGTGAAAGTAGAGACTATACCAGTTGTATATTTAGCCAATAAGAACCACTCTCTACATTGGGACTTAGTTTCCCTTGGTGATTACATTTGTATACATGGCTACTAAGAGTGTTAGCACACAAATTTTGACTTAGGTCATCGAATGGAATAAAGAGCAGTACAACAACATTCAGACATCAAGACTCTAAGAACCTTTGGTGTAGGGAGAGCAAGCTTGGACTGTAGGAGCTTAAGCATTCCCTGAGAAGTCTTTCCGGATATTTCGGTCACAAATGAATCAGTCAAAGCATCTAATTATAGTCCAAGTGCACCATTCTAGGTCAAACCCTAATTCTCCAAAAAGCATCAACAGGACTTTGAGGGTCCACATCTAAGAGCACCAGCCAAGTCATCTGTAACTTTTCTAGCCTTCATAAGCCTTTCCTCAGTGAAGCATCACAGGTAAAAAAATGATCATTTTACCCTTTTGCCTTCAAAAGCCCAAAACTCATCATTTATCGGTCAGATCACCCAAATTCCCTCGCCTATATAAGCCTTACTTTCCTGAAGCATCACAAGTGAAGAATTCTCATTTTCACATTTTTCAGCCCCATGGGTAGAAATTATCATTTTACCCTTTTCCCTTTAAAATTTAACCCTCGACCCTCAAAGGATCTCGAAGCTTCTCCTATTGCTTGAATAGTGTAACACCATATCCTATACAATCCTGCTTCTTCCAATTATGAGAAACTCATCATAGAATAGGTATTCCTCGAGACTGGCAGCAACTAATTTCTCAACTTGTGATAACCTTGACCAGAAAATGACCCTTGAAACAGCTCTCAAGGATTCATCCGATCTCTGAATTCAGAAAGGTCGATCGCTATTTTCCGGTCCCCACCTTAGCTTCAAATCTTTAATTCTGATAAAGGAAATTTAAAATCTTAAACCCTTATAAAATTTCAAATCTTCCTCAAGGGGTCAAAAGGCTGTTTTAGCTGCATTCCACTTATATGTAGCCAGCATGTTCTCCGGGTGTCCAAATCAGGATTAGTCGGTGTCTATCTCTTCAGAATTGCAAGGCCTTCAAAAAACTATTTAAGGAATTCAATATTTCATGGGACTTATCTACTCAGATTCCCTTAATTACTTTGAAAAGAGTAATAGATTAGGGCTAAATATCAGACACTCAATTGACTCCTAGGAGTTTACTTGAACTCTGAAATTCAGTCTATTAGTGGCCATTTCTTGGTAATTCTAAGACCTTTGAAGTATCAACCTTTTACTGGATTCTAGAAACTCTGCATTCCCAACCATCATTTTTGCTCAAGTCAAGTCAAAGCACTTTCTATTTGTATTTGGCATGAGGAATGCCCCCGGGAATTCTCTCAGACTCAGAATATAGCAAGATCAGGCCAATTTTCTTAGTATCTTCCTTACTTTTGAAAGATCATTTCACAAACTTGAACAATAGAAGATGTCTGACAACCTAATTGTGCCAGCCTTTAGGTGACTACAAAAATTATTTCCAGTCAAGAATTCCTTATGTGCCCAAAAGGGTATCTTTGGCACAGTTTCCTAATTGGGTATCATAATTCAGCACAGTCAGAGGCTATGGATCACCTAGACTAAGGGTCATCTTTCATTTGAAGATTTCCAAAATCAATTTTACCATCTTGACCATCCAGAGTTCATTTAAGAGCTTTTTAGGTCAGTAAAACCCTAATTTCACCCCTAATCTTACTGTAATTTGGTTCTGACTTGTTCATTGCGATCGGAATGTCCGCAACTTTAAAACCAAACATTGAGTTTGAAACTTTTCGAACCTGGTAGCTCCTAGGATGGATAACATAGCAAGAGGTCAAAATACGCAAAAAGTAATCATTTCACATTAATGAACCAAAACCTTAAGGTTTAGATACATTAATGGCATTTAATGCATTCACACTTTAAGGCTAAATTTGACACCCCTTGGATTGGAATCTTTTTAGGTGCACCCCCATCACCCACCATTAGATTTATGCTCTGAATTTCAAACCCCTATTGAGCCACTTACCTCCCCCCCAATGGCCATCTTGATGATGCCCTTTGATGTTTGTAACCAACCATAACACCCTAAAAGATATCTAAGCCCATTCCTCATCCATGTCATCAATCCAAGTGGAGTTAGCACACCCCATCTTCACCCTCCATTCAACAAACACAAACCTATCTCACCCATCCCGTCGTCCATGTCACCTATCCATGCCAATTAGCAAAACTGCATCTCATTTATCCACCCCATGTTGAATCCTAGCCATACACCTCAAAATAACACAAATGAATCTAGGCCCTCCACTTGGATATTTTGAGATTTGGTACCCAACCTCCATTGCACTAAATGAAGGCTACAACTTGCCCCAATTTCATGCAACCAAGGGTTGGCAACTGAAATAAAAAAAAAAAAAAAAAGAGAGAAGAGAAGAAGAAGAAGAAGAAGGAGAAGTTAGAAAACCCTAACCCTAAGCAGCCCCTAACCCAGGTAAGCCTTATACCAGCCTTAGGATAGGTTCTTACATATGATGTTATGCTGCTCAATTCATGTCCATTATTTGTTTCAATTCGGGTTACATGGTGGAGGCTTAACAACCTCCATTTGTGTCAATTTTTGACCCCTATTTATTGTAGAATGTTTGTTGATTTTTGTACATGTCAGAATGAGCCCTAATTTTATTATGTTATTCTCCATATGTATGCCTAACTCTATATTTAATTTGGTAATTTTTCAAGTTGGGTAACGCCTTGAGATGGCCCCCCAAACAGACCCCAAAATCTAAAACTTATGTGACCTAGTTTAGCTGATTAATTGTTGATTTTTGTTTGAATTTTGTAGAATTGATATTGAGTTCAATTTTACATATGTTATTCTTCTATCAATTTCCTACCTCTGTACATAATTTTAGAATTTCTCAAAACCCTAAAGGCCAAAAACCTGAGAAATCCAGCTGTTGGATTTGCTCCCTATAACTAACACCAGAATTTTATGGAAATAAAATTCAAGCAATGGAAAAATAGGTGTTAAGGGTAAATTCAGGGGTCAAGATCTGGGACCCACCCTAGGGAACCCTGACTTTTCCTAAACCTATTCTCAGGCATCCATAACGTCTTGAAATCCAACCCTATGCTCAGGAACCTCTGTGGGCCCTGATTTCTCTCCCAGTGCTTGAATTTAATTTCAGGCATTGAGTAGAGAAATTCAAGCATTAGGGTAGACTTCAGTTGTTAAGCCTGTGCTAAAAATCATGTTTTTAAAACTTGTCTAAGTATGTCTGTGACCTAGGGTTAGCTTAGAGACCCAGGAGAAATCCACTCCTCTGGACCCCACAAGTGTGGCCCAAAACCCAAGGGTGCTTGTTGATTCCAACACCTAACGCCTGAATTTCCCTTGAATTAAATTTAGGCATTGAAGATTCAGGCCTCAGACTTAAAGTCAAGAGTTAAGCCTGTACAAGATGATCATTTTTCCCTCTTTTGGAGGACAAATGTTTACCCCTATGGGGGCCCCATCTTCAGGGATTGCCCCTTTTGACTCTAGAAAACCCTCTTTACCACTTTGTCAGGGTCCCACATCCCTGGGACCCATGTGAATGCTAGAAAGGTTCAGGCCAAGTTACCAATCCAGTCAACATTTAATGCTTAAAAATTCAGGCGTTAACTTTAAAATTTAGGCGTTAAGCCTGTGTCAAATGACCAGACTTCCCTCTTCTAGGGGGCATATCTTTGTACCTATAAAGGTCTAGACCCCTAGGATTGTGCAATGTGACCCTTGAGAACGTCATCTGACCTTAGCCAAGGGTCCCACAACATCTAGGACCCACAAAAACACTTAAACAAATTAGGTTAAGATGCTGATCTGATCAGCTCTCAATGCCTGAATTTCACCCTGGATTACAATTCATGCATTGAACATTTAGGCGTTAGGTCAAAATTCAGGCATTAAGCCTGAGACACAGAAAAATACCAATTTTTTCATTTTCTCCCCTTTTGTGTATGGGTTATGTCCAATCGTAAAATTAGGATACTTTAGAGGGGTCTACCACCCCTCTAAAAGTAATAAACCTCAGGGGTTCGCTTGTTAATTAAATGGTTTAATTTAAAAAGACTACTTTTTGAAATTATCAGAAGCTAATGCCTAAATTTTCCCTAAATTAAATTCAGGCGTTGGAGGTAAATTCAGGTATTAAGCCTAAGAAAATTATAGAAATCAACAACTTCCATATTTCGTGAACATGGACTTCAACTTAACTTAGAACATGTATGAATGAGAGAAGTCACCCTAAAAATATGGGTATTTGGAGTTCTTAACACCTTCCCTAAACGCAACTAAACAACTTACCATTTATCTCAGGAATGTAGACTAGTTTTAGGAGTTAAGCCCCTATACCTATAGGTCTAGACTTCTCCTCTTCCCTCAAAGAGGAGAACCGATGTCTAACTCCATCAGTTAACCCCGAGTTAGGGGCGACTCCCAAAAAATCCTAACCCAAGGGTTAGCAACCCTCTCCCACTAGCGTCAAGCTGAAGTGTGGCCTAAAACCACGGATGAGAGGGGAAATCTGAACCCCCTCAGACCCCGATGTCCACAGAATGATGACTCTGCTGGGGACTATTTGATCTCTACATGTATATATTGCTACATTGTATAGTTGGGGACTATTCTGAATTATTTTGAATACATTTCTTTTCATTGTGTATATACATGGTCACATGCCTACATTGCTCACATGTTTACATTGCTCTCTTCATGTCTACATGCTTTGGATTAGACTTAGGTCACTTCATTAGTTAGTTAGGAGAACATTCCATCTTCAATAGTTATTCAAATTTCCATGATTAAGATAAAGAACATTCTCACTTTAGTTTTAGGATAGTTTGAGTTAGGTAGTAGGACTAAATTCACCCTTGAACAACTTGTATGAATACATGTTTGTTATTTTTCTCATGTTGCCCAAAATGAGTCCCTGGACATTACATTGCACCAATACATCACTCTCATTTACCCTATCTAGGTCATCACCCACCAATGGACCAACATTGGATCACCACATAGGATGAGAATAGCATCTGACTAGTGGCTGCTACATCAGTAGGGCCAGAATGAGTTACCCAAACCAATCATCATCCCATGTTCCGATCTTTTGTGGGGAGGTGTTTAGACTGGCACACTTTTGGCTTATAGAATATTTCAAAGAAACATGCATACAATAGTCATTTTCAGGTTAGAGTCCCTTAGGCTACACTCAATATCTTAGACATCTAGCTTTGGGATTTGTTTACTGAGATTTTGAATTATATGCTTACATGCTTGAATAAAAAGAAAACCAAGAATTCATGTCCATTTACCAGTTTTTATAAAACCTATTTTTTAGATAAGTTAGGTTGGATTTTACCTTCTTATCTAAGTTTGAATATCTCTCACCTCTTTTGATTAATATAAGTAAATGAGATTCCATTTAGACCACAATGCGAATAAGTAAAACAAACCACTTCATTTACATAAAAAAGAGATAATTACATTTATGTTTTTACGAAAGAGAAAAATAAACAACTTAATTTTGATTACAAATGTTTCCAAAATAAAAAAAATACATCAACTCTCATCTCTCCTATGCACCCTCATCTGAAGCAGATGGATCACCCCCACCTCCTTCGTGAGGCCCCCTCCTTGCTCCCTATTTGAGCCTCTTGTACACCAGGCTCCCACCAAACCAGGTAGCATCGCTGCCTTGAGGCCTAGTATCAGGGGCCCGCCTAGTTGTAACTGCACTATCTCCTGCCCTAGGGGTGGTCCTAACTTCTGAACTCTCGCCTCCCTGGTCCTCGAGCCTGTAGCCCCTGCCTTTGGCTGGATGGGTGGTATCTTAGGAACGCCTCCCTGGGACTACTCCATGTTCCTCTAAAGGGGAATCTATCTCAATAACTGCAAAAGAATTTAAAAATTAAATAATGTCAATTCACAGAATAGTTTTAAAAAAAGCTAATTAAAGAAATTTGTTTTTAAGTAGATACCTCTCCTATCTCTCTCCAATCTCTCTCCTATGGTTCATCTTTAAGACGGTGACCTGAGCCTAATGATTCGCGTGCACTTACCCTACTAGGGCAAAGCACCAGGCCAACTTTTGGAGGGCACTCATGTACACCTCCCTCGAGACCTGCAAAAACATTTAACATCATTGATGACTTCAAATTAAAAAATTGTTAATAGTGCTAATTTAATCAAATTAAGACATACCTGTGTCACCACCTCTGAAGGGGCTCACTCCTTTGGAACCTCAACCTCAGGTAGAGGCATCCCCGTCTACCCGCCCTCATGGTCATCCACGAACACCACCTCAGGCAACATGCTTGTCAGGTTTGGCTTAACCACAGGATCCTTCCTCTTCCTCCCTTTCCAGGTAGGAGGTGTAGGCTCACCCGCGGGCTGGTTTCTGGCTGCCGCCTCCTGACAGGATAAGATAATGAGAGTATAAGTAACATGATTTTTAAAAAGAAATAAAAAAAACAAGTAAAAGACTCACTTCAGGATCAATGAGGCCGCCTGGAGGACCATAAGACTGAGTGGCCCACCACTTAGAGTAATCTAGTCCTGGTTCCAAGAAAACTGAGGAATCAATGCCTACCTCACCCCTGCCGACCTCACCCTTAGTATCAATAACCAGAGGAGGCGGGAGTGGAGCGATAAATTCCTCTACTCCCTCATCGACCTAACACCAACACCTTTCCTCAAAGTACATAGAGACCTAGTCAATGGCTACTAGTACTAGGCTGTGGCCTATTGGGTCGTAGCATTCCCCATCAAGGCCCATCGGACCCATGGGTGCCACTTGACTTGCAAAAATCAGATAGGAGTTAGTGTACATATGTTGAAATATAAAATGCTTAACTAACTTGAAGAAATTAAACTTTATGATTACCTGAGCGATGGCCAGGAGGTTTAGCTCACGTCGGAAGACCGAGATAGACTTCCTCGTTTTGTGGGCGGTCTTCAAGACTTGCGATCTCCTAACACAAGGAAACGTGAACTCCTCCTCATGCTTCCACATAGGAGACAAGGGTGGGAAGTGCTCGTAGCAGCACACCTCCAAAAAAGTTGAGTGTCAATCTTTGTAAAATAAATAAACATAAAGGAAACAAAATAAAACAAAATAAACTTAAAAGAATCATACCTCCCAAATAAAGCACAATCCCAAGAAGACGGGAGAACCCTGCTTGGTTGAGACCTCACTCATGTCAGAGTACATCCACCCAAGGGCGGATCTACCCCAACTGTAGGACCCTACTTTGTCCAAGTCCTTGAGCGTTGGTAATAGCTAGAAGTATACTCGATCACCTTTTGCGTAGAAAATTGATCGGGTCAGCATGTAAAGCAAGAAGGTCTGGGTGGAGTAGTCCTTCTCTTCCTCTGAACTCTCATATGTGGCCTAGACATACTTTGTCTTGAACCAGGAGGCCAGGACACCTTTGGTGCCCTTGTAGTACTCTACAGGCTGGGGCCCGCTTCATCTCCTAACCATCTCCAAATCGAGCTCACCAGTCGACAAGGGAGGGGTGTCGCCCATGGAAAGCCCATCATCATGTAGAAGTCAATGGGGGGGCATCCTAGTCTTCCCCATGGGCAAGTGAAAAGTATGGGTCACAAGTGACCACCTTTTTGCCAATGCCATCATAAGTGCCTGGTCTGCCTTTAGCATGGGCAGGGTAAGGAATGGCCCAAAACCCATCCTGATCGCTCGCATCTAGACCTTGGAGAACATGCTCTCCCATAAGGCCTTGACTCTAGACCAGGATCCATGCCTCTTAACTTTACCCCTAATCTGCGCACAAAAACACACAACAAACATGTTAAAGAATGTTAAAATAAAAGGAAATAACAAAAAGAAATAAAAATGCAATTTTTGGTCTTAGGTCTCACACTTGAATTTTTCCCAACACCTGAATTTTGAACACTTGTTTTTAATTGGCTAAAAATTCAGGCGTTACACCTGTAATTTAGGGCCGTGAGCTTCAGGCATCAAGGCATTTCAAAATCACTTTTAAACTGTCTAGTAACCTCTCTAAACTACTTAAACAAATTCTAAAC
>JAOXJP010249969.1:0-22105 GCA_025762735.1 Platanus orientalis
GATTTAGGGTTAAGAGATATTAAATGGAGTGGTAGTGAGAAAATCTAGGACATTTATGAGAGTACACGTTAGACAATGGTAGCGAATTTTTTGGTAATCGACTTCAATCAATGAATGTTACCAATATAATTACCCAATAAATCCTCATTAATTAGAAAGGATTTCAATTATTTGGATTACCAATCTAAAATCTATGGAAGACAATAAAATTGCTTAAAACGGCTCCATTATTATTATTATTATATATGTTATTTATTAGATAGATATAGAAAGAGGCTAATATTTTTAATAAGAAAATCTTTTAAAAGATAAACATCAAAATTACATTTAATGATATGTAACAACAAAATTTAAGAGAAACAAATAAAGAAAAACGGTAAGAACAATTAAATAAATTGTTTAATTAGGAATTAAATAAGATAGAGAGTACACATGTGTGAGAGAAACATGTGTAGTAAAGTAAAGACCCACACGTGTGAGAAAAGCATGTGTAGAGAAGCAATGGGACTTTCCACATTAGCATCTTTTGCTTTAGTATATATTTAGATAATAAAAAGAAGGTCGAGAAGATGTAATGTATTACATGGTGAGGTGTCAAAATCTAATAGGGATAGATTAAGATTGTAGTATAGGTATCGAATTTTAATTGGGAATGAGGTTGCACATCTCAAAAAATAGCAAAATTCAAAAGAAAAAAGATAGAGGTGTCCAACTTGGCACCCCCTTTCTCTTAATATTATATAATAGATAAGAATAGATGGGATGAGATGTATGAGTAAATTAACATTAAATATAATTAATGAATGGATTTAGAGATGTTACAGAGGTTTTTTAGGAGGGGAGAAGAGACAAAGTAAGGGAAGAAATAAATGTTCTTACATGTGTAAAGGGAAGCAAAGAGAGCTGTCACATCAGATTTCTTTGCTTTAGTATATAATATAGATTAGCCAAAGCATTATTATCTCGCAAAACATGAATAAAAGAGATACTGAGAGATGAAGGAATATTCCTATTCTCATGCACTAAATGGGCCAAATGCCACAATCCTTCGCCTTTTCCCAATCACCAACCAATGACCATAGAAGAGTCCCCTACCACTATGGACTCCCTAGCTTTCAACCTTTTCAGCTCCCAAAGGCTCATGAGCACCACTATAGTCTCCGCCTTTAAAGAATAACAATTGCCAAGCTGGCCACACAACACATGCAAGACTGTATTAGTCCAATCCCTAATCACACAGTCATAGCTTATGCGAATGGGTCACATTTGTTTAAGAGGTTTGGTAGATTTGAGCCAGTGGGGTAGTTTGCTAAATGCTGAGGAGTTTGGGTTTTGTGAGTGGTGAGCTTATAGAAAGCAACCAGGAAGTGTTACTTTTGGTGATACTGTCTTGTTGTGTTCAAGCAAACAGGTTATAAAAGATGGAGATTTTGATGTTCCATTGGAGGTGGAGTTGGAGAGCGAGTCTTATTTTGTTGGGATGTGAGAATGCATTTAGCATCGAGGTTTGGTGGAGAAGATGATCAAGGAGCTTCGTTTAGTTTGGTTTGATGAAATTCAAGCCAAAGTGAAGATTTGTTGGAAGTGTCTTGAATTCACCTGCGTTAGCCGAAATGTCGGTTTTTTGTGAGTGAGGTTACTTTAGACTTTTAACCAACCTTAAGAAGTAGGGTTTCTTGGGTCTCTATAAAAGGATATGTTTGTGGGTTTTATGAGTTGCAAAAGATTGCAGTTGAAGCCAAGACATTGTTGTGAGAGGAAAGAACGAATTTGGAGTGGAGAGTTCTTTTGGGTTTTCTTTAGGGTTTTGATGTTTTTTTTTTATGGAAAAAAATTTATTAATAAAGAAGAAAGAATTGAGAAAATACAACAAAGAAAAAAAAGCAAGGATAAGGGAGCAAAGATGGGGATGAGGGATCCTCACGAAAAAAAAACAAAGCCCAACTCCCAATAGACCTCACCCAATTTTTTATAAGAGCACCTTCCAGTAAGCTATCATAACCCTTACATCTTCTAACCCAATAGATAATCCTTTCTTTTGCCCTTTTAAGCACTTGAAAGGAAAGTTCAGCATGACCATCAAACACCCTTTTATTTCTTTCCATCCAAATGGATCAACATAAAGTAGCTGGAATAAGGTGTCAAATCCTCTTGCCAAACTCATTAAAAGCCTTGGTGTACCACGCCTCTATCTATGTAGTCACCTTCTCCAGAGCTATAAAGGAAAGTCCAAACTCATTCGAAATCCCACACCATATTTCCCAAGAATAATGACAATGAATCATCATATGCCAATTGATTCCCCACTGTTGTAACAAATTACACATACACTTGGCAAATAGAAGCCATGGTCTCTTAACCTGTCCATTGTAAAGAGTCTCCCTTGAGCTGTAGTCCATAAAAAGAATTGGATTTTCGTGGGCAGCACCTTATGCCAAACCTCCTTCCAAGGGCCATGAACAGTTGCCGAATTTTCAATGTAATAAAAGCAACTCTTAACTGTAAACTGACCTTCTTTTTCGGCTCTCCAAATTCGTTTATCCTCCTAACCTGGGTTGATTTGGCATTCCTTAACCCTATCCATCAGCTGAACAATAGGACTTAGCTCCCAATCAAATGCATCTCGTCTTAGTCTCGAAATCCACACCGTCCCCTCCCCACTTTGCTACATATAAGAAGCTACTAGAGCCCTAGGATCGGCAACCATAAAATATATCTCCGGGTATTCCAACTTAAGGGTCCTCTCCCCACACCACACATCATCCCAAAAAAAGGTACTTCTCCCATCTTCCACAACGTAAGCAAGACCAGTCTTAAATAAATGCCAAAGCTTCATAATCCCTCTCCACAGACTTCTCCCTAAGGAACTCCTAGGAATGATGGGATCCCACCCCTCTTGAGTACTAAATTTCTCAACCACCCCCTGCCTCCATAGGCTCCCTTCCTCCACGTTAAATCTCCACAACCACTTGCAAAGTAAAGCCTTATTCATATTTTGAAGGTTTCTAACACTTGCACCACCTTTTTCCTTCGGGATGCACACCCGATCCCATGCTACCAAATGCAATCTTTATCCTCCTCGCCTCCTCTCTACAAGAATTTCCTTTGAAGCCTTTCTAAATTATGGTTCATTGAGATTAGATCAAGAACAAAGATAGAAAATGAGTGGGAATGCTAGCTAAGGTCACCTTAATGAGCGTTAATTTTCCTCCTTTTGAAAGAAAACGAAATTTTCACCCATTTAATCTTTTTTTGGTTCTTTCCACAACCGGATTCCAAGCATTTTTTTGTTTGAAAGTAGCTCTTAACGGCAACCTAAGGTACGAGATAGGCAATTTTCCCATGCCACATCCCAAATCTGCTACTAGTTGATCCAAGTTTGCCACCTCCCCCACTGGGATTAAATAAGACTTGGAAAAGTTGAGGTCCAAACCTGATACTGCTTCAAAACACTGCAAAACACATCTTAACCATCTAATCTGCCTTTGGGAATTGTCCCAAAAAATGATTGTGTCATCGGCATATTGCAGATGAGACACCAACACTTCATCCCGGCCTACTCGAAAACCTTCAATCATACCAACCTCCACAGCCTTCTATATCATTCTGCCCAAAAGACCTACTACCAGGAGAAATAGGAGAGGAGAGAATGGGTCTCCTGACGAAGACCCCTACTATACCCAAAATATCCTTTTGGAGATCCATTCACCAATACGGAAAAAGTCGCCAAATTGATGCATCTCCATATCCACAATCTCTATTTTACACTAAAACCACTTCTGCCCAGTATTTACATTAAGAATTCCCAATTCACATGATCGTATGCCTTTTCTAGATCCAATTTACATAACACAGCCAGAGTACCTTCTCAGATACGAGCATCAATAACTTCATTGGCACAAAGAACCCCATCCATCATGGTTCTTCCTTTCAAAAATGCCCCTTGTTCCTTGGGAACCACCCCAGGTAGCACCTCTGCCAGACGCAATGCTAGGCATTTTGATATTATTTTATATGTGCTTTCCACAAGGCTCACCGGCCTAAAATCAGTAAGATGCTCAACTCCTTCCTTTTTCGGGATCAACAATATATATGTCGCATTGCTACCTTCGTCTAGAAAACATCTATCATAAAAGCCCATTATCACTAGCATCAAATCCTCCCTTATGATCTCCCAGCATGCCTTATAGAACGACAAAGGGAATCCATCAGGCCTAGTTGCCTTATCACCCTCTAAGGTCCACACCACTTTCTTCACCTCCTCCTCAAAGAATGGTCTCTCCAACTAAGCTGCTTTGCTTTCTTCAATACGCGGAAACTGCATTCCTTCCATCTTTGGTCGACTTAGCCTATTATCCTTGTATTGATTTGTGAAGAATTCCTCAAATAAGGTCATAATTTCCTCCTTCCCTTCCACGATATTCTCACCTACCTTAAGATGATTGATCCCATTAACTGCTTGACGACAAGATGCCATTTTATGGAAGAATTTTGTGTTATTGTCCCCCTCTTTAAGCCATTGAACCATTGATTTTTGTCGGCACATAACTTCCTCCATCGCTAAAACCTGCTCAAAATCCTACTGCAACATCCCCTAGCGATTCTTTCCTCCTCTTGCAAACCCTCCTCTTCTTCTTTGTTATCCCATTTCTTGATATCTTCATAAATTTGCTCTTTTCTCCTTTCAATACATCCAAAAACATCTCTATTCCATATTTTTAAAGCCTCCCTAATAGACTTAAGTTTAAGGCGTAAACATTGACCTAGTGGGCCCCAAACCTCTACTGCATTCCACCAATTCCTAATCAGGTCACAGAATCCAGGGTGTAACAACCACATATTTTGAAAACGGAATGGCTTCGGCCCTAATCTTATATCCCCCGATCCTCCTTTCAACATTATTGGGACATGATTTGAGCCAGTTTTGGAAAATGAACAGGCACATACTGGGGCAAAGTATTCCTCCCATTCCACTAAAACCAGGAAACGATCCAGCTTACTCAAAGAAGGTGAGTCTTGGAAGTTAGACCATGTAAATCTAGTCCCTACAATAGGAATATCCATTAATTCCTAATGATCCACAAAATCACAAATTATGTCCATTCCCCTCGTCCGACGAGATGCTCTATTTCTCTCCCCCGTGAACATCACCTCATTGAAGTTTCCCCCTATACACCATGGGAAATGCCACCAGGATCTGATCCCTCCCAACTCTTCCAAAATTTCCCCAAATAAGGAGCCCCCTATTGGACCATACACCCTAGAGACCACCCATTTTTTTTATTTTGATCCCTTAGCTTTGCAAGCATAGAGATAGAAAATTTTCCCACCTTGTGCTCACAGCTCTCTACCTACAATTTGTTCCACATCATTATCACCCCTCCAGATGCACCCACTGAAAGAAGAAACAACCAACCTATATCATCTCCAGAATGCAAGCTACGAATGAACCTAATGTCCACTCTTTCTATCTTTATCTCCTGCAGAATTATAATCTCAGCTTTGCTCTTTAAAATCATTTCTTTCACCAATCTTCGCTTCTCCGAACTTTTCATCCCCCTTACATTCCAAGATAGGATGTTGCACTTCATGGACGAACATTTTTAAATCCCCTAGTCTTCCTCGCAAACCCCTGCAACACCTCCCCCATTCCATTTTTATAAGATAACCCACAGCTTAGGTTTTTTAATTCTCTATCAATCTTTTCACCCCCCATTATTACCTATAACCCTTCCTGTAGAATTCCTGGCCTTTGATTTTTTTTCAAGTTCCGTGAACAGCTCCCATGCCTCAGCCTCCAAGCCTTCAAAAGACACACCCAAAACACTACAAACCACCTCCATCGAATTTAAAACCCAATCTGATACCTCCGCCAGGGGTTTTTCATCCATCACGTCCTCTATCAATACCACCACACTTTTATCCTTATCACGATCCCTCTTAACCATCTCCCCGATTGAGCAATGAAAGCCAATCGTCTGAGATCCAGTAGTAATAGGAATGCCTTCACCAGAGAACTCAAAATCGCAAAGATGCCCCACCAACATCAACCCAGATTCCCTCTCTGTTGCAATATCGACAGACCTCACCGATAAATTTGCCTCCTTTACTAGATCGACAAACTACCCCAAATATCTCTCATCCCCTTGCCCCAAACTCCTGATTTCCTTCATATAATTCCTATGCAGGAAATCTTTAACGCACTCCATCAACACCGGTTAAGGTTCTGTTTGATCACACAAAACCATCTGCCCAGCATCTTTAACATTAGCTTGGAGATATGTATTAGATTGCATCAAATTCCCTGGCTCCGTTTGAAGAAGACCCCTTGGATTATTGACCTGCAGATCTATCATCCTCTTCCCTTCTTCATCCAAGCTCCAACCATCGTTCGAAGATATTATAGCCTAGAGACGAGTAATTAGGGCTAGGCAAGAAACATCGTTACTTAACAACAAATCATCCCGATGGACCGGCTCCTTGTTAAGAACCTCCCAAACCAGTTCCTTCTGGTCTGAACCTGACTTAACAGGTTCACCCCGATAATTTTCTTCGTATCTTAATTGGCCAGCTTTGTCCAATCCCTGCATTGCCCCTTGCTCAACTAATATTTCAATATTACCCTTCGCCACCTCATCAGATACAGGAATCTTCCTAATCCATCTCATCAAATATAGGAATCTTCCTAATCCATCTCCTTTCGACAGCACGTTTAGATGTTTCCCCAAGATGAAAAGACACAGATGCCCCTATTTCTTTTATACTTAAACCGCAATCACCAATTTCCAAATCCTTCCCCATCATTTTCTCCTTCCCCTTTGAAACCATCCCTGGTTCTGCTAGCATAGTGGTTTTTGTAGAAATGAATTTGCCAAAATCCCCAACGGTCACACAATGTTCGCCACCACTATCTTTCGCACGCTTGCTCGTACAATTCTGCAGATCCTTATCTTCATTTTAATATTCAAATTTCCCAGGCCTCTCGCCATCCGTCAATGGCGTCCAACGATTCCAACCACCATCCATCATGTAGATCTCTAGAAGGTGGGTTTTACCTCGATCCAATATTGTCAAGGATCTCGGAATTTTATGCAGGTTCTCGCATCCGATCAATATTTTGGCCTCAGAACAATCTTCTAGCCTCAAGGTTGATCTCGCCACCTGTATGAAACCTCCACAGAGTCCTTCGATGGCTCTAAAAAAACCCAGGGACCATAGATGAAGCAGAAGCCCACGAACAGCCACCCATCTGGAATTGAGGGGGTTTGTTGTCTTCAACACCTTAAAATCTAGATGCCATCTCTCAAATTCAATCCAGTTTCCTCCTGCGCCCCTTTGCATTCGACAGAGGTTTATGAATTTCCCGACCTTCGTTTTGGTTTGAAGGAACACCACACACATGTTCTCCTCTAATTTGCTCCATCATAAATTACTTCTAGGTTGTAAAATCTCTCCCACTCTCTTGCATTCAGCCTCCCAATCTGGCCATCCATTTTCATATTTGTAGATAACTGCCAACTCCCATAATCCGTATGACTCCTTCCTCCCATAAGTGGTTGGGATTCCTAGCTTGCCCGCAAGACTTATAATTTCGTCAGGCAGGTCCTATAACCCCTCCTCTCGACATACATCTTCCTTAGAAGCCTGGTCCTTCATAATTTGGTCCTTATTTGTCCCAGATGGCCCCAAGTGACGTGAGATCATTCCTTTATCAGCTTTTGAAACCATAAGAATCCCTGCCGGGAAGATATCCCACCCCCATCCTTTAGGACCCTTTGGCACCACCACAAATTTTTTCCTTTCCGTCTGCAAATACTTTAGATAGAAGCATGAAATTACCTCTTTTATTAGTCTTTCTGCTGATTAGAAAAATCTTCGCTCCCTCCTTTTCTGACCGCAGGAGATGAACTTAGATGGTAATGAGAAGGCCTCCAATATAACTTCCACCAGCCATTCAACATTTTGATCTCTAATAAGAACTAGAGATTGAAAAATTTTCCCCCTTTCAGTGATTCTGATGTTCTTCTCCTTTCCCACCCAGTAATCCTTCACCTCAAAAATTTTCGCCTCAATCGGTATAATCTTTCTCATTATAGAAGATTTAAATTTTAACAAGTTGGACTACAACTCAATGAACACTGGAGAGCCTAGCCCGGATCTAAACTATTTGATATTATGTCTTAAAATTTAGGGTTTTGACTTTGGGTTTTAGGAAATCGCCATTGTGCATTTGTAATCTTTTTGTTCTTTGTTTTTGTGGAAATTCTTGATTGTATTTGCCTGTGGATGTAGACAATCTTGCCAAACCATGTTAAATATTGTGTTGTGTGGTTCTTTGTTGTTTACTATTTTTCTCATTTTGTTTTATATCCATCACATACTTGAATCTGATCAGTGTTTTGTTCTGCGGTGTTGTTTTGTCACAACACTTTAGAAACACCATCAAAATTCATTTTTAACAGACCCAAGGGAGGAGGATTTCAATGTGAGATGGCCTTGTTCACCTTAGGTTGATTATAAGTAATAGAGACAATCTAGTTCCTCATAAATAAAACCGGAAGGAAGTCTTCGAATTCATTAGTAAGAAGAACCCAACTCCCAACTTCTCTCAAAGTCAATTCAGCAACTTTCAACTCGCCTCGTTGGATTCCTTCAAAGATTCTACTATTCCTTTAATTCCAAATGCCCCATAAAATCCCAAGAGTAAGGCAATGCCAAAACACTTTTCCCCAATTACCCAAACCCTATGACATAAGATCTAAAATCTCTTCAACCATTATCCACAAAACACTTTCCCCCAATTACCCAAACCTTACAACATAAGATCTAAAATCTCTTCAGGAATTATCCACGACTGAGCCAAACTCCCAATAAAATAAGTTTTTTTTGCAATATTCTAGTAATTTTCTGGCATTCTAAGAAAATTAAAAAGGTTAATGGGAGCAAAGTCTACACCTCTTTTTAAATTTTTTTTTCATTCAAACCAACCATTTTTCTGATTATGTAATTGACTCTAGAGAATGCTTTCTTCGCATAATCCAAAATCAGGATTTTAGAGTTGGATCAGTAAGAGTGTTACCAAAAGCAAAAACAACCTTTGTTGTATTTATTACATTTTTGGTGATTCAAATTTTGTCATTCTCTTTCTTCATATTTACATTTATGTCCTAACTTTGTATTTTCAAGCTCCCTTCCAATTTATTTTGGCTTTGCTTTGTCTTTGCTATTTGTACTACATTCCTTTAGTCATATATTGAAAAGGAAGCTCAAGATTATTGGGGTTATAAACAATGGTAGGACTTGTATGGGTAGGGACCTATGAGAGAGGGAGGTGTGTGTGTGTGTGTGTGCATTCTTTGTTTACATCATACGCACGCACGACCAACTTACCAACCAAAGACATGGCATGGCAAGGTGGGTGGGTGGTGCGGTGCCATGGGTTTTCCATTATCTTATTTTATTTTTTATCTATTTCTCGTGTTGCTTAAGGCTAAAGCCTTATGAGTGACCATTTGTAGTGGTATTGGAATGAGCTAAAGGATTAAAACTTTGTTTCCCGCTCATATTTCTTACTCTTCAAAATTTTCATCTTTTATATATAATATAATTGGGATGTTTTTAACTCCGTCTATGTTTGTATCTTCAGATATTGCCGATCACAAGCCCGGATAAAGGAGGAGAGTTAGCATTTGGTTGAGAACTGACTATAAAAACCCATTCAAATCATTTAAACATGAATCCTGAAATACGTTATTTCGATCTAATTCTAAGGCGTTCCCTTTAAGCGATGTGTCTCATTCCCCGTATGTAACGAAAAATTGGCGAGGGACGTCTCATTCCTTGAATGTAGCGAAAACATAGCAAGGAACATTGCATCGACGCATGGATCCAATGATAAGTGTACAAGGGTTCTCACACCATGGATGGGTGTGGATAAAGAAGTTAGTCCAAGAGAGTATGATTTGCTTAGCAACTTAGAACATAGGAACCTTAACAAGTAAGAGTATAGAGCTAGTGGATACTATTGAAAGAAGGAGGGTTAATATTGTTTATCTATAAGAGATTAAGTGGAAAGGGGAAAAGGCTAAAGGAGATTGATGGCTTTAAACTTCCGTACACATGAGAACCTAATAACAAAAATGGCGTAGGAATAATAGTAGATAATGGTCTAAAGGAGGAAGTTGTAGATGTTAAGAGGATAAGTGATAGAATTATATCAATTAAAACTGTCTTAGAAAAAGAGATAATTAACAAAATTGGCGCTTATACACCTCAAGCAGGACTAGATGAAGCTATTAAAAAACAATTTTGGGAAAACATGGATGGATTAGTTCAGGAAATTCCTAAGTCTGAGAGAATATTTATAGGAGGGGACTAAAATGGATACGTGGGGAAAACTAATGGTGTATATGAGCGAGTCCATGGAGAATATGGATTTGGAGAAAAGAATGTGGTTGAAGAATGGAAAAATATAGAATAAAGAATAAAGATCTTCACATGGTCTTTATTGACCTAGAAAAGACATATAATAGAGTACCAAGAGAGATCATTTTGTGGTTTTTGATAGAAAAAGGGGTCCTAAGTTGATATATTGACATAGTTAATGATATGTATGATGGAGCAATAACTAATGTTCGAACAACCGGAGGAGAGACAAAGTGAGTTTGCAATCATTATAGGCTTACACTAAGGGTCAGCATTGAGTCCATACCTTTTTGCCTTAGTTATGGATGAGTTGACTATGTGCATATAAGACGAAGTGCCATGGTATATGCTATTTGCTGATGATGTTGTGTTGATTGATGAGACTAAGGAGGAGTTAAATGCCAAGTTAGATCGATGGAGGGATGTTTTAGAATCAAAGGGTTTTAGGATAAACTAGACTAAAACAGAATATATGGAATGCAAGTTTAGCCAAAATAGGAGTAGAAATGAGAGAGTAGTTAGAGTTGATATACCTAAGAGATATCTCGAAGTGACCATTTTCGTTATCTTGGTTCAGTCATGCACAAGGGGGGGATAATGTAGATGAGGTTGCTTATAGAATTAGAATGGGATGGTTGAAGTGGAGAGGTGCTTCTAGAGTGTTGCGTGATAAACAAATACCACTAAAATTGTAGGAAAAATTCTATAAGACAGCAATAAAACTAGTCATGCTTTATGGAGCAGAATGTTGGGCAACCAACAAACAACATGTACATAAAATGAGTATGGATGAAATGAGGATGTTGAGATGGATGAGTGGCAAGACTAGAAATGATAGAATTAGGAATGAATCCATACGTGGGAACTTAGGTGTAGCACCAATAGGTGATAAAATGAGGGAAAATCAATTGAGATGGTTTAGGCAAATGCAACGAAGACCAATGATTGCACCGGTGAGGAAGAATGAGACAATGCAAGTTGAAGGTGCTAAAAGGACTAGAGAAAAGCTAAAATTGACCTAGGTTGAAGTAGTAAGGAGGGACATTGTAGCTTGTAATTTAACATTAGGTATGGCCCTAAAGAGAGCCGAATGGCAGTTCAGTTAGGTTTACATGGTTTCCAATCCTTTAAAAGTACTTAATTTGGCTACGTAATTTGCTACACTAGTTTCTACTTACGATAGTGGAAAAAGTCTCAGTGGCATATCTGCAATCTGAAATTTTGATCTTATGAAATTTTTTTCTTTTCATTTTGTTTAGTAAAATGTGTCTATGAGAAGAGATATGTGAGATTCATAAAAAAAGTGAAAGGTAGGTGTGAATAGGGCTTACCGAAGAGAACATTGTCCAAGCTCTCATTCAGAACGTAATCGTAGACCAGAAACTTCTCCAAGCCATTGGCGCAGTATCCCATCATGCTCACAACGTTCCTGTGCTGCACACGCGCCAACTGCCTGGCCTCGTTTATGAACTCTTTCTTCCCTTGAATCGGGCAATGCCACAGCTTCTTCACTGCGATTTCCCTCCCATTCTCCAATTTCCCCTATAAAACCCTTCCAATTATCAAAATTCAAGTCAAGATTTAACACAATTAAAATAACCTAGATGATAATTTTTCAGAATAATCACCTTGTATACAGGGCCGAAGCCGCCGTCTCCGAGCTTGTGATCTGGGTGAAAATCTTTGGTTGCTGCGACGAGGGTTTCGAAAGAGAACAACTTCTGTTCCTGGGCAGCGATCTTCTCCAAGTCCTCTTCGTTCGACGCCGTTTCTGATTATCATCATCAAAGACAAACGAACAACAAGAAACAAAACATGGTTAGTGGATGAAGAGAAAATCATAGAGGGGGTATTTTTTATCTGTTTCGTTTACCTCTATTTGACTTCAATGGGTTGATGAGATTCTGAAGAAAATTCATCGTTGGCTTTTGGGTTTAGCTGATCCGTGTGCGTGAAATTAACCCAACTCTGAATTGAAGAATCGGTGATGATATGTGGGCTTTCTTGGTTTCCCCTTTTTGGAGAATTGAATTCTGAGATAAAAGAGTATGATGAGCTGTCTACCTCTCTCTCTCTGTTTGATCTGCTCTCTCTCTCTCTCTCTCTCTCTCTCTCGGCGTGGTTGCGTGTTGACCCAGAAAACGCCTACGCGTTGCGCGCCGGCAGAAGCAAAGAAGAGCAGGGGCTGGGGCCTCAGGGAAGGAAGACGGAAGCCCAAAAGCAGGACTAAGTCGTCCCACTAGTTGAATTTAATGCAAAACCAAAAAGGTAAATGAAAAATAATCATCGGTAAATACGCTCAGGAGTCAAGAAAGATCGACCAGTGAAGATCTCTAGGAGACAAGATGAAACAAAAACGAGATTGGGGTTCGAATAATCTCAGTCTGAGTGAAACACAAAGCTGACTTAGGACCTGGCAAGACAAAGGGTGGTGGTACTTCGATTAATTCACAGATAGTATTTTTACTTTAGATTTACTAAATACCCTCCTTTTAACTCCTGTGATATACCAGGACAACGTTCATCAACCGGACAAGGTGTAACGCAATGATTAGTATCCAATCTTAACGTAGAGAGAATAGATTGAAATTTGCCAATGCCAGCAGAAGGCTATCAATTGGGCCAGGTTGGCTCAAAGCCCGACATGTTCGACCTGAAAAATAGTTGGTAAAGACCAACCTAATTTTAAGTTGGGCTGAATTTGGATTTAACTTTCAGGCCTGAAGTTTTATTCGGACCGAATTCAGGTAGATTCAAGTTCAATCCAAAACAGGCACATTCAAGTTCAGTTCAAGACCTGATTCAAACTAGTTAGCAAATAATAATTTTATTTATATATTAATATTATGTTTATATTTTTTTATTTTTTATAGATCCATATATTTTTAACAAATTCATTATCATCAAATAGTTCAAGTGTCGACCTTTAAGAAAAAAAAACCCATATAATATGCTAGGGCAATTATGGGCTTAAAATCAACCAAAAAATTAATAAAAGAGCTTGGGGCTGTATAATACAAGCAACTTGAAACTCGTTGTTTTAAAATGGACTCAGTTTGGACCTAAATTTTAAGTCTAAAATTTTATTCAGGTTGAGTTTAAGCTCGAGTTAAAGATTTCAAACTGAGTTTGGACAGATCTCGGACGTATTCAACCCGACCCAATTGACAACCCAATGCCTCCATGACTTTATCTGGCAAGAGAATTGAGTTTTAATCCCTCTGACAGCATTCCATTGTTATGCATGTTGGTAAAAAGAGCTAGGTTAGAAGAATTAATTCTAACTCTTAACTCTTACTTATCTTTGTCACCTCAGACCCTCTTTCTTGTTGCATTATATGGTTAAAAAGAGTCTGATCTTCGTATCTCCACCCCCATCCCCCTCTCCCCATAAGTTCATAAAATTCTCCCATTACCGAAAAAGGAGGAGGAAGAATTTATTCAGTGACTCCTGTAAAGGGTCAACAACATTGACTGAAGACCTTAAGGTGTATTCCATCACGTTTCTGGTGACATGTGCCACCTGCGTGGGTATTCTTGCAAATTTCTGTATCTTGCTAGTTTTGTATTTTTACATCAAATGAAATTCTTGGAGCATCTAAGTGTCATTGATTAGGTAGGGGCACCTATATATATATGTATATATATTGATTAGGTAGGGGCACCTATATATATATATATATTCCGAATCTCTAAAGGATTAGTTATTACGATAGCGAGACGTTGTCTTCCTTAGGAAAGTTGGATTGGTTGGATTGGAACCTTTTACCTTGGGGATCAATAAGATATAATGGGACTTTACAAGCATAAATGTATTTGTGTTGATATATCAAGATCACAGCTGAAGAGCCTCATCAGTATTCACTGAGGGTTCAACTAGCAGCTTTTGACCAAGAGAAAACCATCACGCGTCTTACTATATTGCAGGTAAGGGGGTTTTGGCTAATTTAGATGCTTGTTATAAAACTATTAAGATTGAAGTGAACTTGGCTCACCGAGTCATACGTACTGTTTTGGACTATTTTAAAGTCCAATACCCCTTGAGCCAAATCATACTAAAAATATAACAAGTTGAAAGAGGTGTGACTCTTTCTACCATATATATATAATGCTAGCATGTATAGTGATGTGGGCACATTAACATTCTATGCACTTTGTTTAATAAATATAGACCTAATTCTAATTGTTCTAAGAGAAAGCAAAGCTAGTGTAGACTTTTTAGTATTTGTTTTTTCTTCCTTTCAAAATCCGATCGTTTTCTTCTTTCCAACTCTCTTTCTCTTACACTGTGTTTGCATCTTATTACTCATCTGGTTATTTTATCATCCTCAACTGTCAATTCACCCTCTTCCACTCTCTCATCAGCTGCAGCGGTGATTAATCATTCTCCCATGAGCTTCCAATGAGGGCCCCTTTTAATGTTACTGCCCTTAGATCCTCAGAATTGTTTTAGTTCTAAGGATGCCAAAGAAAAAAATCCCTAAAGAGCTCTCGAATATGTAGCTTTTTGCAATGTATCCTTAAATAGAGGCACTTCAAAATCTACCTTGTCATGCCTAATGACGTTATCCTTCCCATTCACCTGATTGGAGAAATTTGGAATCCTTCCTATGATATGATAGGGGAAGGGAAGGAAAAAAAATCACTCTTCACAGCATCAAAGGGATAATCTTTGATGATGCCAAGATTTGATCAAGTCGGGCATCACCAAATGAGCACATGGTTGATTGACAAACAGATGATCACTTTCACAAAAAAGGCAAGGGACGCCGGTGTGGTGTTAGCTGAGGACCCTTCAATGATCAAGTCAGCAACTGTTGGTTGTTAACAAAAATTCTTTTATCTTGGAATTGACATGTATATTGGTCTTTCCAATTCGGATTATCGAAAGGGTTTCGGGTTCGGTAAGGCCTTTAAACCAAGGACTTTCACACTAAATAATGGCACAAAATACAAACAATATAAAGAAAATTTTTCTTAAAATTGAAAGTACAAAATATAATGTTGGTTACAAGGATACCTTCGAATGATAGATTAACCTCTGTCTATCCTCTCGAAATAGAGAAGACCTCATTGAATCTGATCCTTTGAGCAAAGGTAGATTATCAACTATTCTTTCTCCAGGAAGCACCTTGTTGAATCTAGTTTCGTGAACAAGTCAGATTAGCCAATGCACTTTTCTCTGGAAGAGCTTCGTTGAATCTAGTTCTACAAACAACACAAATTGGCCGTTGCCCTTATCCTGGAAGAGTCTCGTTGAATCTAGGTCTGCAATGTAATCGAATCACTCGAGACAAGGGATTCAAGTCACCATAGGAATTAACTACCACTAAGCTTAACCTAAAACTATGATTACTGATAAAATGTATAATTTGTTGATAATGATTGAGATGTCCTTTTGTTCATTAGTTCTCTTCATTTATAGAGGTTTGTCCACGATGCTGCAGTTATTCCTCCACGTTCATTATCTAACCGTTTTTTTGATTTAAAACCTGGACCACCTTATTCACTGACCCGGTCATGTATCATTAACGTGATACTAGTGGAGCCCTCCTTTACGCTTCATATTTTGCCTAGTGTGGCTTGTTTGCGTAACAATTTTGCTTACTATCATTTATCTCCACGTGTCTTCCTTTTACTGGCAGACTTCAAATATATGCTAACAATAACACCATGAAAAGAAGAAAATTCACAAGGAAGATTTGCTTACCTTTTCCCATATGTAGGGTCCTATTTATAGCGATAGGTGCTACCTTGATCCGAGATCCTATGATATCTGGGTGAGGATAATGACCTAAGGGGGTCAACACTAAGGCTTATGGTGAACTCGGCAAAGTGGATGGGTTCTTGGTTCAACCCAAGGCTAGGACTTCCCCCAATTAAGCGGCCATCACCCCGAGATAAGGTGTTGTGTCCCGAGGATATGGTCTTGATCTTGGGCTAAGCTATTGCATTCCAAGTCTATGGTCTCGGTCTTAGGATAAGGGTTGGTTCAGTCTAGGATTCAATCCCTATTAGTTGCCCCCCAATTCTCGAGATCCCGTGAGTGGGAGTGAAGGGAATTCAAATCAGTTTTGGCTCTCAATGCGTTTTAAATTTGGTGGTTATTATCTTGAAAAGCATGAAGGTCATCTTGAGAATCGAAATATCACATTTATTGCACTGTCAAATGATAATCATTACATAGCGTTGCCTAAAATGTCATGTTCACATGCGCAAGGCTAATATGGAGGGCTCCGATTCAGATTGCTTTGATCAAATGATTAGGGTCGAGTTAGCCTTCCCTATAAATTGCCCACCAAGGGGGCTCAACCTTTGTTCAAAATTTTGTTTCTTCTTTTCGACTTTCTGATGTCTTCTCTGACATTCTTAGGTGTCCCCCGGCTGCCGTAATCATCGAGCTCGTCTCCCCGCCACCTGTCACTTGCACTCCTCTTTCTTCTAGTACGCTTTCTCCCCTCTCAATTTCAAACTTTTCGCTTTATTCTCCTTGGATTTTTATTTTCCTTGTCAGAATTTTCTTCTCTGTTCAACTTGGATTATACTGGCACCCTACTGGGCTTTCACATCGTCCGCCTTTGTGGGATTCATAGGAGATGACGATTTGGGTTCACTTGAGGAGGAGGCTGAGGCGACGATGGAACCCGAGACTATCGGGGAGCTCGGGGCTGTTGGAGAACCTGTGGTAGTTGATGCCGAGAAGCCAACTGCTACTTGAGGCTTTAGGGCTCTTCCTCTTTTCTTTCATGTACATTTTTTTTCTTTTTGGTGGTTAGTGTACATACACCTCTTGTAAAAGTTCCTTTTTAATGAAATATCTCCTCTTCCTACCAAGTTGTTTGTTCGTAGCATTAGTTGTTCATAGTCGCATTTTGTTCAAGTTGGTTTGTTTTTGGCCTTTTCATGACCAATTGTTACCCATCTTAGTCACCCCGTGACTGGTCGTCCCCTTTTGAGGTCGAGTCATCTTTGTGACTCTCGGTCATCTGGGACCAATCATACCCTATTTGGAGTTAAGTCACCTTTGTGAATTTTGGTCACCCCGTGACCAGTCGTCCCCTTTCAGGGTGGACTCATCTTCATGATTCTTGGTCATCCGTGACCAATCATACCCCGTTTGGGGTTAAGTCACCTTCATGACTCTCGGTCATCCGTGACCAGTTGTCCCCCTTTCGGGGTTAAGTCACTTTCGTGACTCTTGGTCACCCCGTGACCAGTCATCCCCTGTCAGGGTGAAGTCATCCTCATGACTCTTCGTCATCTGTGACCAATCATACCCCGTTTGGGGTTAAGTCACCTTCATGACTCTTGGTCATCCGTAACCAATCGTACCCCGAGTGTAGATGTAGTGAAAAAATTCTTTTATTCACATTGGTTTATAAAGAAATCATTGATAGTACTTCTTTAGATGCTCGATGTTCCATGGCTAAGGGAGTTTGTTTCCTTCCAGATCTTCTAGGTAGTAGGTTCCCAGTCTGTTGTACCCCGTCACTTGGTAGGGGCCCTCCCAATTAGTGCTAAACTTCCTATCGACAAGATCTTGGGTAGCGAGTGTTGTGTCTTAGAGGACCAAGTTGCCTATTTTAAAATTTCTTTCCCTCACCCTTGTGTTGTAGTACCTGTCCATCCTGTGCTGATTTGTGGTCTTTTGGATAATGGTCTCTTGTTGTCTTTCCTTAATCATGTCCAAGCTTAACTGAAGGCTCTCAACATTTTTATCAGAATCCATCTATCTAGTCTGATAATTTGTCAACCCAATCTCTACCGAAATTACTGCCTTATTGCCGAACGCTAATAGAAATGAGGTTTCCCTCATCGGTGTCCTCACCATGGTCCTATAAGCCCATAGGACACATGGAAGTTCTTCAGGCTAAGAACCTTAGTGTGCCTCTAGCAGAGTCTTTACAATCTTTAAGAGAATTATGTTGGTGGCTTACACTTGCCTGTTAGCTTGAAGGTGTCTTAGGGAAGAGAAGAAGTTTTTGATACCATAACCTGAGCAAAATTCCCGAAACTTGGATTGACAAATTGTCTTCCGTTGTCCGTGATCAAGACCTTCGGAATACCAAACCGATAGATAACGGGATTTTATACAAAGTCATGGATATTTTTCTCAAAAATTATGGTCATTGGCTCGACTTCTACCCATTTAGTAAATAGTCAATCGCGATGGTTACAAACTTGATTTGCCCCTTTCCCCGAGGGAGCGGTCCTATTATGTCAATTCCCCATTACGTGAATGGTCATGATCCCGAGATAGGTGTGAGTTATTCTGGTGGCTTCTTAAACCTATTGGTGAACCTTTATTGGTCACATTTCTATACGATCCCAATGGTATCTACCTGCATCATTGGCCAATAGTACTCGACCCTAACTAGCCGCTGCATTAGGGACTGCCCACCAGAGTGATTGCTATATATTCCCTCGTGAACCTCCTACATCACAGACTCTGCTTTAGAGGGTGTCAAGCATCTTAGATAAGGAATGGCAAAACTTCTTTTATAGAGTATGCCAATGATTAGGGTGTAACGGCCAACCCATAGTTTGAGCCTTCAGGCTTTGGTAGGGTTGTTGGGTAGCTTCCCCTCCCAAAGGAAGTCAACAATGGGGGTTATCCAAGACACACCCTCTTCGATGACACCAATCTCTTGTGAGGTTATGCTCTGTATGCTTGGGTTTGCCACGTATTCGATCATCACTATTTTATTATCCTCAAGAGTAGATGCTACCGGGGCTAGCCTATCAGCTTTGTCGTTTTGGTCTCGAGAGATATGTTTGATCACGAATACTCTGAACCCCGCCACTATCTGATTGACTAGTCTCAAGTATTATTTCATTTGGTCCTCTTTAGCTTTTCATTCCCCTAAGAATTGTTCCACCACTGGTCAGGAGTCACTGCTCGCCGTTATCTGCTCAACCCGAGCTCTCAAATGACTTTTAATCTTGCCACTAGTGCTTTGTACTATGCTTTGTTATTTGTTGCCTTGAAACTAAACCTCACGACATATTCTAGTTTGACCCCACTGAGGTTTACGAGAATAAGTCATGCCCCAAAAGCTTGGTTAGTGGATGACTCATCAACCATGAGGGTCTAATTGCTTTCTTCCGTTGGTCGGGGAGACTTATGAGCTTGTTTTTCCTCTGCGGGAGTGAGTTCTACCACAAAGTCCACTATGGCTTAGCCCTTCATGGTTCCTCTCAATCTGTAGTTGATGTCGAACTCCCTTAGTTCGACCAACCATTTGATAAGATTCCCAAAAGTGTCAGGTCAAGGCAGGGCAAACCTTAGTGGTTGGTCTATCAGGACAGTGACAGTGTGAGCCTAGAAGTAAGGTTGTAGTTTTTGGGTAGTGGTTACTAGGGAGCACGTGGCCTTCTCCACCCTTGAGTAGTTTATTTATACCCCTTGTAATGCTTAACTAGTATCATACACCAGCTTTTGAATTCCTTCCTTCTCTTTGACTAACACCAAGATCATTGCCGAGTTTGAGACTACGCCGTATAAGTAAAAAGGTTCCTTGAGTTCAGTCTGCCTCAACAGCGATAGTTCCCCGAGATGCTCTTTCAATCTTTAAAATGCGTCATCGCACTCCTCCATCCATTCAAATGCATTTTTGAGTAGTTGAAAGAAAGGGAAACATCAATTTGTTGCTTTGAAAATGAACCAATTGAGAGCTGTGACTTGACCTGCAAGCCACTATATGTCCTTCATGTTATATAGGGACTCCATATCCAAAACGACATCTACCTTTTTCGAATTAGCTTCAATCCCCCTCTGGGAAACCATGAACCTCAGGACCATTTCCACTGAGACCCCGAAGGCACATTTGGATAGGTTTAACTTCATGTGATACTTTCATAGGACCTCAAAGGTCTCTTAAAGGTGGGCGAAGTAGCCTTCAGCCTTGGGCCTCTTTATGAGCATGTTGTCGACACATACTTCCATGTTCCTCATGATCTATTCCTTGAACATAACATTTATCGGCCTTTGGTAGCCCTCGCATTTTTTGGGCCAAATGGCATTACTTTGTAATAATATAGCCCTCGGTCGGTAATGAAAGACATCTTCTCCTAGTCAATCTTATACATTCTGATCTGATTGTATCCCAAGAAAGCATCCATAAAATTGAGTAGCTCGTGCTTGAAGGTTGAATCGACCATAGGGGGAAGCTATCCTTCAGGCATCCTTTTCTTAAGTCAATGAAATCCACACACATTCTCCATTTTTCATTCTCCTTCTTGACCACCACCACATCTGACAGCCACTCAGGGTAATGCACCTCTTGGATGAATCCAACATGCTAGAGCTTATCAACCTCTTCTGTGGAGGTTTGATTCCTATATGTGAAAAAACTTCTTCTCTTTTGTCACACTTGTTTTGCGGCTGAGCTGACATTCATCTTGTACACCATGATCTCTGGGTAAATCCTAGGCATGTCCTCATGGGTTCAGGCAAAGACATTTTTGTTCTTGGCCAGCAACTGACCTCGGCAATCAATTAAGACCTGACCACCAACTTGAACAATCCGCTCAGGGGTAGCATCATCTAAGTTGAACTCAAGCAGATCTTCCATAGGCTCGGCCAGTCTCAACCTCTTTTCCTCCCTAACTTCCAAGTAGGGTTGTCAATGATCAGATTTTTCATCTGAAATCCGAGGAATTTGATTTGAAAAAAGCAAATTTGAAATCACTTATATTCGATTCAAAATATATCCAATTCGAAAAATGTATATTCAAATCATAAACAAATCAAATTTGGTAATACTTATATCCGCTCCGAAAAACATTAATCTGAAAAAAAATTTGATACACAGGAGGACAGAGATATTGGTGCATGCACCATACATTTTTCCATTATTAATGTGTAAGACCAAAGTGATCGTTGGATGATTTAATCCAACGGTCACAACTCATCCCCCCCATCTCATATAAATAAAAGTTATGAAACCTAAACCTAACAACTAACCCTCCCCGACTGTCTTCTTCCCTTCGCAAATCGCCTCCAACGGAACCCCACCCATCACCCTTTGTCGTCGCCATCACCGTTGCAAGTAATAGTCCTCTCTCTCTCTCTCTCTCTCTTTTTCTGGTTGTTGTTCTCTCCCCCCAGATGCTCTCAGTCTCTCTCCATCTCTCTATCTCTCTCTCAATTTTGCTCATTCTGGCTCTCTCTCCTTCTCTCTCCATCTCTCTCTTTCTCTCCCTCTCCGGATCTCTCCCCCCTCTCTCCGGCTCTCTCTCCCTCTCCGAATCTCTCTCCCTCTCTGCAAATGCCACTCAATATGGCTCTTGTTCAAAGCAAATGTAAGAGATTTCAAAGCAATTCTAAACCTCCAAGGTATCCAGATCCAAAGTTCCTATGCATGTTTTCCACCGTTTCATCGAGCACCCAATTGTGTAAAGCTCGATCTCTTGTCACCTACATGATGGAATAAATATATAACTAAGAGATGCCTACGACACTTGAATGGGAGAGTTTCAAAAGAGGGGGGAGGGAAGGTTTAATAACCTTCGCAACTATGCTTGCTCCACTAACAACTGGATAAAGGCTATCGGCTTTGTTTGCGACCACAAATTTGATACTAGGGAATCTTTTGGCAAATCTCAATTTCTTTTTTTTTTTGAATTTCAGTAACCGAAATTGTAAATTTGCTTTATCTTCCTGTTGATAATCATGTGC